>JAQGBY010000797.1:0-36765 GCA_034698785.1 Mycogona germanica
CTTTACTGTTTGTGCTATGTTTGATTACAATAAAAAAAAAAAAAAAAAAAAAAAAAATACTGTTGATTTTGTATCTCCATATTCGATCAAATCCAACGCATAGGTCATGCTCGCTGTCTTTCTCTGCAGTTTTGGTTGATATTTGCGTACTTGATTTTACTATTAAAACAAAGAAGAAATTACGACAGACGACGAAGCATAAATAACCTTAATTTTTTCAAATCATCTTCAGTTTTATGTGAAACCGTTTACGCACGAATAACGAGTTTATTTATTTTTTCAAACTTTTTGGATAGTGAAGAAAGTGTAGTGGGAGTTTGAGCTTTGCAATTACTAACATTTCTCTTATATTTCGTGTTTGACCGTGTCTAGCCAACTCTGTGATTATCCTTTTTAACATTCGTGCCCTGGCTTTGTCCCTTTTCTCTATTGAATACAATATTTATTTTACCAATAATGTCTGCACGAAACCAACGGTCATGCAACGATAGTTAATGAAAATGCTTTTTGTCTATAAAGTAGTGTATGTATAATAAATTATTGGTATCCATGGAAGACATGCTCGCAACTACAATGTATTCAAATGAATCGCTTATACGAAATTACTCTCAATTACTCCAGGCACGGCAGTTATTGGTGCCCTCTGGTGGAGCATCGGTGAATCGTTATTGTAGATCAGAGAACTATCAATGGTACTATAAGTACTGTTTGTTATTGTTTGTTTCTGATTGTCGCAAACTTTCCCAGAGCTCGATTGAGATTTAGCGAACTATGTGATTCCATCAGACATCGCAACTTGTCCTCGTATACCAATAGACGAAATTTGCGCCACCTAGCGATAATGGGCATCACCCATAAGTAGTTGTTTATTAACCAGTATATTAAATTGTCTGGATTTTCAGGTGCCTTTATTTTTTCCCTCGCTTCGCTGGTCGCTTTTAGCATATCTACAATTTTCTATCAATAGCTGTGTTATACATATTTATATATGAGATTAGTAATCACGGAAGCAAACAAAAAAAACTGTCCCGGGCACAACTTGCTATTTATTAGGAAAAAAAACCAGTCGTCATTTTTTTTAATACGTTTTTGATACGTATTGTCATATAAGCGGTACGAGTATAAGCGGTGCGCATTTGTTGGAAGTGATCAGGGGATTTCTATTGGAGAGTAAAATATTGAGCTCGTCAATCAATTTACCGAGGCCAGTGACTCGTCTTCGGTATCACGTCAATCACCATGTCTACTCCCTCATCACAAATTACAAACTGAAATAAAAGCAACCGTGGGTAGATTTAAATGCAACTTAACAGGGTTGATTTCGTCTATAAGTCGGCCAAAAATAGTCAGATTATTATGAAACTAAAACATAATTAAGACAACAGACCCTTTCGAATTCCTATTAAAAATAATAAAAGGGGTCCTTAGTTTCAGGTTCACCCTGTACAGTGCGGTTAGTGTACATGTAAACATCGAAAAACGCTATTGATTTTGGATCCTGGAAATTAGATTATACAAATATATTTAAGTACTTCATTTAATAATATATGCTAGCCTACTTTAGGTTTGTGATGGCATCTATGTAACTGTAGCACAAGTCTCACAAGGTCTCACTCTTCTATACAGGACACCAAGAACAATTTAGACGTAACAATTTCTGCAGAAAGTGGAGATATTCGAAGGTCGATTGAATCGTTTTGCTGGTCGAAAATTTCCTGAAACCTATTTCACCATTACCTACGGGATCAGGGAATCTTGTGCTCGATAATGCGTGCCTGCAGTTCTCTTAATTACCAAGAAAAATGTAGTTTCCAAATCAGCTGTTCAAGAAACGTTTCTGTAAGATTAGAAGCGCGCGCCGTGCGCAGACCGCGTCAAATTTCGCTCGATGAATATGCAAACTGCACGGAAGTTCTGTTGAAGCAGCCTAGTCCTAAACTCTAAAAGTCACGACGAAATAAACCTTCTACTGATTTTGCTGTGATTTAGACTCCTGTAGTTAAGTAACAGATTCGGTATGTTCAAGCGTTTGTTTGTTACCCCCCGTGGGATCAACGGATAATGTGGTGTGACGTTTAGACCCAAGCATGCCATGTTGCGTTTTTATCGCCGGCAATCTTATGTTCTTAGTCGATATGGATGCGGATACCACATTTATGTATGAGCAGTAAATGCACACCTTAACCACATATTGGCAGGAGCTCGTATTCTGGTCCGGGTCTTTGACCATCCGGGGCTGGCCTGCCCCATGGTCTCCCGACACCCGGTAATTATAAGTGAGCCGACTATTGCTCCCATGTGGTGAATAACCTAACGATTATGTAAATGAGTTCCGAGTCCGTTTTGCGTTGTCTGCGCACGGACGGAAGTCACGACATACATATATAGATACATGTACACACTGCTTTACGCACATCATCACTACATGTTGCAGTGCACTGCATTTGTATGGGTGTGCCTTTTCCCCCCGCATGACCGTCTTCCAAGTTTGCTCTGCATATAGACTCGTTGTTATTTTATTGATTAGGCGCTTGCTATATCATTGCCCGTGTGTCATGTTATATAGCTGCCCCGATATACCTACTGGGGCTTATAAATCATGTATCCAGTGCTTTGCGAAACATCTATCTGGGAGCGCTATTCTGGTCATGCTATCGGAACTGGTTGCCAGGCTTTGCTTGATCACGGGCAAGCTATTTATCTACCAACAATAATTAGCCGAGCATGGTGTAGCTTACGTATCAATATATAGACTATCCAGTTTCGAAATATGCTACGAAATGCCGACAGTTTACGAAATCATATCGTTTGTCGTGGTGACGTTACGCTTACGTGAGACGAGTTAGACGTTTACACACACACGTAGAAATGCAATACAACGATACAAATATATTACACACACACGTAGGGTGATGTATCCTTTCGAAACAATCGTTCACGTCGGATCCGTCTATTTTTAGTTTTCGAATATTTTTATACATCAACGGTAGATTTTTTAAAATAAACAAATGTACAAACAAAAAGTGTCTACCGTGAGTTTCTTGGACCCTCATGTCGATAAGGCGATATGGGAGGGTCCAACAATTTAAGATACAAAAACATAGTTGGACTCATTATGTTCGATCAGTCATTTGAAATAATACACTCAAATAAAATTTTTGTTGTCTGCTCTCTTCAGCAACAATAGGACAAGTAAAGCAATCCTAGCAAATCAATAAAAGAAGCAATAATAGCTCAAAACAACAAAGCATCAAAGCCGTCTGTATAGGGAGGGACTAAGAACCTTACATGTACATTTTAACGACATATTTAGTACAATATACGATGAGGTTTAATCGAGATTCTTCGAATTGGATTCTAGGGGCACCAATAGCAACACAAGTATCAGGGTCAAATCTACTTTTTGCCATCAAACATTCCACGATCACAGTTTTAACATCAATCAAAGTCTCCCTGAACGAATCATTGTTTGTACCAAGTGTTCAAAACAATCTTCGATCTGTTTAGCAAAGCTGGCAACACACAGAACACATCACGATTTCGTGTTGGGTACAAAATATCTGGTTCCCTCTTGCCGCTGTCATTTTGAATTGATTTTGTGTTATTCGACCATTAATGATCAGACCGTTCTCGAGCATCTGCTAGATAACTCTTGGTGGATCAGTGGTGCAGAATTGTTCTCGCGGTGACCATTTTCTTTTAGGTAGGCGCTGTAAAGTGCGTCACGCAGAAAGATATCTAGCGATTTTTATAACCATTTGAAAAGAATCCATTCGTGAATAGAAAGCTTAAAAATTCACGACGTTCCATTTCAATTAATTTCCTTTCGGTTTATTTTTGCGTGGCACTTCTCGTTTTCCTATCGACTAATCCTTTCAACTGAATACATGATTAATATTGTGAACCAGTTTTTGTGGGGAAAATCTGGCCAATTTCAAACATAATTGGGACAATACAGCCATATTTTACTGGTAACTATATACTCATTTTAATATTATTTGAAAATACTTGTATTAAATTGTTGTCGTTATTTTTAGAATTATCGTTAACGTCGGATCGCAGCGTGCATGCAAAATGATTTTGAAGCCTAGTCTGTGTGTGAGCACAAATTTCGACATCCTAAACAGTTTTGGATGAAGGAAGCTCTGGTTACTTCCACACACAAACGCACGCACCCACCGACTAAATTATTCACCTTTCTCGGGGACTTTCTTTCTCGAAATGAAAGCTGACACAATCAGCGTGACGTCTCCCCAAATTATATAGACAAGGCAACCAACTTCCCACTTAGGCGAACGTGTGTTTGTTGTGTATAGAGGTGTAACGCTTGATTGATTATGTTGCGCGATAGTCCTCTGTAGGTAGGCTACGTGTCGTCCTGGGACCCCCGTTTACAAAATTGCGTCAGGTGTATCTAGATGCCAATGGACGCGCGTCGCGCCATCGGCAAGTCGATGTAATTCTCGCTCTAGTTCTCGGAATTTATGAATCAGTTACCAATTTTAGTTAAAATAAATTTGTTAAGAAAGCCAGTACTACAGAATGTGTATTCGAACGGAACATCGGTTAGTCTTAATATCGGATTAAGTTCAAATTCTTGGAAATTAGAAGTTCTTTTTTTATCATTGCAAGTGAGTTGAAAGGAGGCGCATGAATAGTCACAGGATGATAATTAAATAGCAACACCAATCTAAGCTATAGAAGGCATGAGAGACTCTGGAACTGGGATGTATCTGGGGGAGTATCATTAAATTTAAAACAGATGTTCTGTATACATCAACTAATGAGGAAGATATTTGTCAGGACGTTTGGATGAATTTAATCGAGAAAGGGCGAAATCGGAACAGCACCGAATGAAAGAGACGTACAGTTGCTGTCCCGATTTCATACTTTGTCGATGTACATCAACGTTGGTGTCAAAGTTGGAACTTTCCCATTCCAAACGCATGACTCAGAAGTAAGTTTCTGAGTTGCAATTTGAAAGGATAGTAAAATATAAAAAAAGCTGTTCGCTCTACAAGACGTCAACTACTCCGTAATGCTATTCTGGCGAATAGCAAATCTGCATGAATGAATATTCTATTGGAATCGCACATTATTGTGACTTCTTTTTTGATTAAGCGGTCTCAGGAGGATTGCTCACGTATCATTGTTGCAGGCTATATATATACTGGTATACCTTGTTTATCTTGTCATTGAGAGAGCCCATTGACTGTAACCGTTGTTATTTGTGGATTCCGCGAAGCTCTTTCCACTTCACCACCCCCGCCTCCTCCCCCGGCCCCGTCATCGACAATCACAGACACGTCGTGTGACCTGTTATTTGTTATGATTACGCCGATATATATAGTCACTGTAGCACTTCCTATAATTTCTGTTCTACTATGAATTAGGGATATTGTTGATCGTCGGTGCGTGTCGATTACTGTGGCGCGATGTTTGCACTCGGCCATAACGCGATTCGATTTTTACCGAAGTAAAAATGCAGAGTATGGTGTACAGGTATGGTGAGGAAGTATCGAATACGACTGAATTATCTATTTCTCTTAGGTGGCTAGATTAATTTGATAGCGGATTCAAGTGGCTGTCACATCTACTAGTTTCCGTCGGGCCTGGTGGAACGGCTCTGGAAGATTCCAAATAATGAGTTAGTTGCACCAAACAAATTTTCGAATGACTGCAATATGCTAACGTTAGTTAGCTGATCTTCCAACTGACGGGGTTACTGTCTAAGTCATCATTTTTTATGCAGAATTTAATACAACCTGTTGTGCGGCGACGTCAAAAACTGAATTAATAAACATGGTACATTGCATTGCCATTCATTCGGCAGATACATGGTAATGCGATTAAGTTGAGTTTATCGCATTACCATGTACCTGCCGAATATATTTTTTTTTATCGCATTGTAAATTCACAGCCAGTGGAAGTAGTCGCACAACCATGTTGTGAGATCAAGTATAATGCGCTTTAGTTTAAGCGTTTAATTATGGTTCCAGTGGTCGCAGGTGGTGTTGTGGGAAACCGGTACTATCTACCTTGGTAATTAATTAATTTATTTAAAAAAAATTATAATTTTAACTAACGCACAGTTGCATATTGCAGTGGTAATCGGCAAACGCCACCAACAAGACGCAACATTATCAGTGAGAAATTTAAAAATTGAAATTTGAGTCTCTGAACTCTGAAGGGAATATTGTTAGCTTAATAATCGCCTTAAATTTTTTAAGAGGGATCCAATACGTTTGACTCAGGATGTATAATCATTATGTCTGCGACCTTAGTTCTTTTATTTTCGGAACATTAACGACTTCGTGAAAAATTGAGCAACTACTGCCCTAAAGCGATCGGAGAAAAAAATCACTTTTACAACCGCTTTTCAATGAAAACATCATGTAGGTGTACGTACGCAAACGGGCCGCACGTATTGCCTCGGTAATCTAATATAACCACTACTTCTTTTTACTAATCTTTTAGATTGAGTTTCTTTAGAAATTGTATGTTTGCGATTTCGCTCTAAGCCAGGCTAAGCCCTTCTATAGTTTGTAGTTCATCGTTATAGTAACGGTGTTCTTCTAAACAATAATATCCATTACTGAGAGTACGCCCATCACGGAAGAGGACTTTGTTTAATATTGTTTAATAATAAGATTCGGAATTGTAATGTAATCCTTAAGTGATTGAATGTCGCTGCGTCATAGGTAGGCGGTCTGGTTACACTCGTGCATGTTTTGTATGTCTTAAAATCTATTCGCAAGGTAGTGCATTTTCAATTAAATATCGGCGACGATGTGCGGGCACATTCTTAATCATGTGAATTGATTAGGAAGGCCTAATTTATTTCGGAGGGGGTGGGGGTGATCAATGCTGTATTACAATTGAGAAAAATGGATTAAAATCTTCGAGGTATAGACTTGCGAAATTTCAGTTATGTTTCAATTTGCCAACGCCTGTTGCTTAGCAAAATAGAATAGCTGATCTTAAAATACATTCATTATGAAGAGATATTATGTTTTTGTCGTCAGCGTTAGTAATGATAATATATTAGTAATGATTAATTTTTTATTCTTGACGATTCTTAGGATATATACGTACTGAAATCACATTGGACTTGTTGTATACATATCATTTATATAACAACTTTTAAAATTTGAAAGTCATAATTGAAAATCTGGTCTTTAAGAGAACCATTTGAGCATCATTTCGCTAGTTATCTTTGTTATCACTTGTCATCTTTATTTTATTCTTATTTTGGTTTATCTTTTCACCTGCACCTTTATTACTGATCACATTGATCTCGACCATATCTATCTGGATTGATACATTCAACATGTACATGCTGCTGCGTTCGTCTGTTACGTAAATAGTCGAGAGCTCTTCAGGCTGCATACAGCTAATCCAGTTTTACATATAATGGGTCCACTGTATTCAGCAGCACTCAATCGTCCTTTTGACTGCCTTATTAGCCAGACTGTCGTCAACTCTCGATTGTGTTTGTGTTTAGATTAGAACGAGAGCCAAAATAGCGTATCGTTTTCTGTGCGCGTTATACGGTAGAACCCGCATCAGGAGTGCCTCTTACGAGCACTGCTTGGTGCCATTTTACATTTGCCAGTAGAGTGGTCATATTTGTTTCGTGTCAAGGTCTGATTTTTCTGCCAAACGCAGATTCTGTTACGCGCGCGTATGGATATAGGTGCTCAGAGCCTTGTCGAGGCATTCCGCAAATTATGTGGCCTATTATACCACCAGCTGAAGAGAGTATTTATAGGACACAACAATAGATCGTGCAGATGTGGTGCCGCTTTTTTTTATACGTCTTCCGAGCTTGGCGTATAATGTATGTGACGAATCATACGAGAGGGATAAAAAATATTTGGCAGTTCCCCATTTTTTTTTTGGTATCTTAACATGAATACCCATGCATTTCAGTCAGAAAAAGACTAGTTCTATTCAGCTGGTATATTTTCATGATGTAGCTTCAAACCTGATCGCCATCAGCTTTTTGGGGAAACGTGCTTGTTGATTTAATTTAATGATGGCTTGTTGACTGAGCGCCAACAGCTATCTAACTCTTAAATCTACTGTAGTTGGAAAAGTCTATTCGAAATATTTTAATGCGGTAACTTCTAATTCGAACGCTTCTAACCACTTATTCTGGAGCAAAATTAAAAGCAGTGTGTCATTGGGTAGTGTGTGCATGAGAACGATATTATCTCAAATTTGTATACGTTAACTTCTTAAGAAATTGTATTGCTGATTTGTGAGCGGGTGTGGTTACGAGTATTCAATATGAAAGAATGTATCAGAAACAGAATTGAGCAGCAATAATTGTTAGATCTAGTTTTCTGTTACAATTGCCAGAGTTGCAGACTAGAATAATTGCGAGGCATTTTGATTGATGTGGTGGAATGGTATTAGGGAGGTGGGGAAGTGACTACGAATATTTGATTTGCGAATGTAGGTCTCTTTATTTTTGCTTTTGTTTGGTTTGTTGTGATTCATGACTTCTTTCTTGTGGCGTTCCCAATTGCGTTCTTTTTTACTTTCACCTAATTTTTTTCTCGTTATAAATCTGTAATGTTGAAATTAATCTTAATACTGTATACATGATTGACCGTGCGGTAGTTCTCACCGTGTGATTTGTTTACTTGCTTGTTTATCGTTCTGTGCCCTCAATAATTAAGAAACTGTATCAGTTGTGCTGTAATGGTTGTTCTGTCATCGTAACCATTTCTCGAAATTCTTGCCTTTATTTGTGTAAAGGGATTATTTTAACAAGCTACGAAATTTATTTTATCTTGGATTAAAAATGATTGAAAAACGATTTATGCTAAATGAAAATTGCCCGAAAACATCAATCCAGTATTATAAACTGCTCTGAAATGCATGTATATATATTGAAAAATATCCAAGTATGTAACCAAAGGGGAAATAATGCGAGAACTAGAATCCTTTTTCTTTTATACAATGACACTAAAGAATAATATTTGACATGTACTATGTGGTATATGGCATACCCGAGTAGCTGTCGTTGTGTTCACATACCCTAAGCTTCAGCTATATTTGGCCCATCTTTTGTATGATTAAACACTTTCGAATTTTTTCCCGGTCAAAACCTAAATTGATAAAACCTAGTCTCTTGCGAGCGTCTTTCTTAAAAAATGATTTTTTGTCTACTTCCAGCCGTGAGATTAAATGACTACATTCAGCACTATGAAACGCTCGACTATGACAGCGAATCTGTCCACGAGGACCATCATCGTGCCAAACGGTCTCTCAGCGACCCCTTCGTTCGCATCAATTTTCACTCGCACGGAAGGTAGGCGTCCAAACTCTTTGGGTAAAGTTGGTTCTACTGATCGACCGATATCGACCAATGCGGCTCTAGTCGACCTGTTCGGAGACTTGTCGTTTGCAATCTTACAGATACCATTTCATAAAATAAAATATTTCCTGAAATACAATTGTAAGCGTCTAGTCTCCTATTTGCGCGATTAGACAACCTTTGTATCGATCTTATAATTTCCAATGCCATGCACAATCCGTTGAGAGGACGCTAAACAGATTTTGATATTTTACCAAACAAAGAATTGCCGTTAAAAACAAAAGGACAGTTCTTTGAACTGTATCACCGAGACATCGACAAAAGCAATGGAGCCAAAGAACGCGGATGAACTAGAGACATAAGATGATTTTATGAATGGTGGATAAGTGTTGAGCTTACCAAATAGTTAGGTTTTATTAAATGATCGCTAGATCGCTGAACAATGACTTTGCTCTAGAAAATCCATCCACTTTGAGTGGAGCTTATTCGGTGAATGGGGCGGCCATTGACGTTTTTTGAGAGCAGAAACGATTTCAAACTTAAGTGACATTTCGAAAATTCCAATTTTCCAATTTTCTGGGTTATTAGGTTAATTTATAACTCTGTATCGGTTTGATCGAGCATATATAGCGAAAATGTTTACTTTCGAATCCAGGAAGTTCTGGTGCGTTGTAATTTCATAAACAGCAATTTTTTTCCAGCAATTTGTTAATTTGACTGTGCCCAATGTAGCATTTTTTTTGTGCGAACTATTTTTAAGTGTAACGACTAATGCGATCGTCAAGTGGTCCTCCATTATATTTGAGTCGCTACAATTATGTTCCCATTTTGAGATCGACTTTTCTGATGATTATGTGTTTAATTTTTTTCTTTACTATTCAGGCATTTCAATCTTAGACTCAAGCGTGACACATCAGTATTTTCTAAAGATCTCGTAGTCGACAGCCCTACGGGAAGTATAGAAGATTTTGATGTATCGCATATTTATTCTGGAACCTTGTGGGGTAAGCAGTTTGTAAAGATTTCCATTTGGTTTTTTTTCTTCAAATAAATATTTGTGCACGGAGTCATATATAGCTACACTTGTGTATGCCATGTCATTATCTTGATGCCAATGTCGTTTTCGAATAATTCTGAAACGTCGGTCAAATTCCATTTCCTGGTGATTTTTCTTTTTGGAGTGTCTTGGTGATATCCATGATGGTTTTCTTAAGTACTAATCATAGTTTGATTGTGCTACTTCCTATTTCTATATATCAATAGAACCATGCAATATTGTAATTAAGTAATCGCCTAAAGGTTTATTGACTAATTTTTCTAAATTCATTGCTTAATCCATGTTGTGTAATTATAACTATTTGGTTGAGGAGAAAAGGCGTATCGTAGAATAGTAGACATTTTCCCGTCAAACCTTGCGTAATCTGTTGCATTTTACGTGGCAATAAATATTTGGAAACTTAAAATCGTTATACGACACTAGAAAAACTTAAAATCATTATATGACACTAGATATATTGTTCAGTCGACTCTATTTTACGTTTTATATTTAAGGCGCTCATTGTTTTAGAAGTGCGGAAATTATGTTTATGTTGTTGCATGACATGAATATCTGGGATATTTGCTGCGTGGGGGTTTAAAGATTGATTTCTTAGGAGTCTTGCGATACGTATTCGTGGATAGCTTGTTTTGGATGCATAGATGCCGTGCCGACTGTGATGCGGGCTGACGTGATTGATTATTGTGTTTGCGTTTACTGTTTTGCAGGTGAAAAAGACACGCATGCCTTCGGCTCCGTTAGAGATGGAGTCTTCGATGGAAAAATCTCCACTCCGAAAGGAAACTACTACGTGGAGCGAGCCAACAAGTACTTCTCCCCGCTTCATGCTGCCAATTTCCATTCTGTCATATATACGGAGTCGGACATGATTGATCCGCACAAGGATAAGCATGCTGGTAAGCAACGTGAACCAGCCAGATGAATAACCGCCAGTTGGCGATACTTTTTCCTAGAGTCCCTCCACGTAAACCACTGTTGGCGCCACTTCTTGAGTCAACTTGAATGTAGGTGCATTCACACTTGAGGTGACTGGTTAAAGAAAATTACTCAAAAAGATCGTCTACCGTTGGTGGCGTGACTATCTCTGTAATATTTTAATTCGCCATTGGAAGCCCTCAGTTTTCAGTTAACGTATTCAATTTAAAATTGTTAAAATTGGTACCATGTCATTTTATTCCCTAACCGCAATACAGAACGAATTCCGCCACCACCGTTGGTGTATCCAAATACTCTTTCAACGTTAGTATAGACCACGTCATCTTTCTAGTGTGGAAATATGTTTTCTACAATTTGGTATTTCGTTGTCATGAAACCAATATCTTTGAGTGACAGTTTTCAAAATGATGAAAATAGTTTTACCAAAAAATATATATGCGTAACGTAATGAATAATCATTTTCTATTAGCACTTGATATATTGGATATGTGTCCGCACCTTAGAATGCCTTTCATGCGTGCATGGAAACGCTTGACTTATGACGCCGAGTAAATGATTATGTGTCAGTGAAGAGTACTAGGGATGATTTGAATCTGAAAGGGATGTCATTCAAGTGTGCATACTTATTGCATTATCTGCAATAGTTTTAGGGATACAAGTCGTAAATGCAACATGCACTTACTCAACTTTATTCGCTCAAACTGCATTGTTTTTGGATCAACCTGCCTTCCCCTCCCCTTGATAAGGAACAACTTGTTTATGGACCTGAAATGTCCGTATTTTTTTATGTGGGCGCGACTCAAGGAGATGTCCACCTTTTCCGATAAATCACGCTGGAAGTAAATTTATTTATTCGTTACCATTTATGCATATTTCTAATGCTCATCCTTCCCTGTAATTACCTACAGGACATGCTCCTGGGTGCGGCGTCACCGATAACGTAAAGCGGTGGATGGACCGTGTCCAGAATTCTGTCGACGTCGAGAACCCCAAGGATGCTAGTCAACAGGTAAGCCGGGCAGATGAACGTGTGGTGAGGTGTGGAGACCTTGCCTTCGTCTGAGGAAAGTTATCGGATGGGACATTGTTTTTGACAGCCCCATTCATAAATGATGTATAGATTCGTAGCGTGTGTGACTGCGATGAATTATTTTTTCTTACAGTTTCCAATATTGCTATTTATCGTCTCTATGGCCACCCTAGCTATTTTCATTATTTCGCTTCGCGTACGTACGTACTTTGCTAACAGCTGACACCCTGTTTGTTGATTATCGAATTAAAACATGTGGGACCATTTCTGGCAAATACAGTAAGATCAACTTCCAAGAAATTTGATTATTTGGCTAAGTGGTTTAAGCGATGATGAAATTGTCGATTTGGTAGTACAATTTTTTGTGGGCATTTCGATCAAATGACTAGTTGGTGACAAATTCATTGACATATTTGATCGATGGCATATAACCTTTCTGCCAGTGCACGTCTTGTTCTTGTGGCAATGGTGTACTTTTCCTTTGACTTTTGTTATCACCTTGTATGCCCCTTTGTTCACGTGTATCCATGACAACTTGTTAGGCCTCACATAGACGCTGGTCACTCATTCATTACTAATGGCGTAATGTTGATTCTGTGCGTTCTCAGTTGCCCTTGACAGAACAGTCTGGCCTTGAAATTCAATCAATTATTTTTCGAACTTTGTTCATTTCCGTGTAAAAACCGATCCTGTTGCATTTAAGAACGACTCGTCGTAGCCCCGTCGGTATTGCGACTGACTGGCTCGGCGGTCCCGGGTTCGATTCCCGGTGCGGGCTATCGAAAATGTCGATCCCGGGGTACTGGATGTGCCCCTCGCATAGTGCCCAAGCACCATGTGGGGTACAGAACGCCTGTAGTGCGGCTGACTACAGTTGATTTGAGGAAGAAAAAAAAGAAACAAACATGTTGTCATTGTTTTCACTGGTTTTTTAAAATACCAACTTAATTGTTTTGAACATAATTATTGCCAAATACC
This sequence comes from Mycogona germanica, assembly GCA_034698785.1. Lineage (NCBI taxonomy): Eukaryota > Metazoa > Arthropoda > Diplopoda > Chordeumatida > Chordeumatidae > Mycogona > Mycogona germanica. Next base: position 13,330 of record JAQGBY010000797.1, read on the forward strand.
GAGTTTCGGGTAAGAGAACATCATCAGTCCAAATTCGAGAAATTGAAAATTCCACTTTTTTGTCTTTATTTTAATGTAGCTATTCAGATCGAATTCCAAATGGTCAAGTTTTGTCTCAAAGCTATTAACTGCTGACTTCAGACAATGTGTTTTATTTTTAAAAAAAAGTAGGGTGCTCTGAGGGCTTGAAGCATTTCGTCAGAAATCTGCAACAGCGATTAGTATTTAATAAAAAACTTAATCATAGCAAAAATGGTATTTGTACATAATGGTTTTGATGGATTGGTCTAAGTGTTTCATTTCGTTTCGCAAAACTTTCGATTCAGGACAATGGACCCAAAAACTCCAGTAAAATAGCAGATGGCGACTCTGGCGAGCTGCCCACCATCCGACCGACCTTGAATTTGCACTCCATCCATCCGCACCACAAGTATTCTAAAGAAGCTCAATTTCTAAACAACTCGGATGCAAGTGGCGTCCGCAACCGGCGAGCCGTGGACATGAAGCGCCGTGCCTGCTCCCTGTATATCCAAACCGATCCACTGCTGTGGGACCATATTCACAACAAGGAGAACGACGAGGCCAAGACCAGGGAGGAGATCGCTTCGCTCATTGCACAGCACGTTAAGGCCGTCAACCTGATCTATGAACCGGAGGATTTCGAAGGATATCGTGGAATCAAGTTTCTGGTGCAGAGGATTACGGTCAGTTGAGATGAACACCCCTAATGTTGGAAGTGGACATCTGTAAAATTGTTGTTTGAGGGCATTTTCGCATCGAATTGTGCTGTTTAGTTTTTTGTCTTGTGAAATTCTGTGAAATGTCGCAAGTAGAATAATTTTTCTATGATATCAAGTAGTTTTAATGATTGAGTAGGGGCTCTAGAACATCACTGGATGAATGACGAACGGTGTTCTCATAAACGGTTCCCCAAAAATAATAAATTTTATTTGATTAATTTAGTTTCGTTGCTGCCTATTTCGCAATAAGCGCTCTGAAGTTCTATAGTTAGTCTTTCACTATAATCCCATACCAGATTAATGTTTACAATTATAAAACTTGTAATGCCGTGTTTTTCAAATGTACAACGTGTAAAATGGAGTCTTTTAAAATTTACAATTTAAATTGGAAAACGTTAATCGAATCGAATGAAATTTCGCACACTTGTTGCAGTACATTCCTTATTGAATTGCCATCATGCACGCGCGCGTATGTGACGTCATCGTTTTGCTTTGCAATTCTAAAAATTACATTCAGTGACGAGGACGTGCATGTTTTTTGGGTAAAAAACATATCGCGGTGCGATCCTCGTCACTTTTTTCATGACTGCACATAATGGGTCATAGGATTAACATAGAAAATGTTTTTTATTATGGTTAAAAGCCGCTGTGCTTTGCATTTAAATTTTTCTTACTCTATTTTCTTGGGATCGTCTTTTAAATTTGCCCACATTTTGTTTACAGATAAATGACAGCAAGTCATGTAATCCCACGAACAACTGGGCAAACCCCTTCTGTTCGCCGAACATTGATGTCAGCAATTTCCTCAACCTCAACTCGCAAATGAATCACGACGCTTTTTGTCTGGCCTACGTGTTCACCTACAGAGATTTCACTGGTGGCACATTGGGACTTGCGTGGGTTGCCTCGCCACAAGGTAGCTATACTGAACTTTCGCAGTCGCTATATAAAGCTTGTCCAATAGCAGCAATGTGTTTTATAAATATAATTAACTGATTAATTTTCTGACCTTTTGTTAATACGACTCGTCGTACCCCAGTCGGTATTGCGACTGACTGGCTCGGCGGGCCCGGGTTCGATCCCGATGCGGGCTCTCGATTATTCAATCCCGATGCGGGCTCTCGATTATGCGATCCCGGGGTACTGGTGAAAATGTGCTCCTCGCATAGTGCCTAAGCACCAAGCGGGATACAGAAAATCATGTAGTGCAGTGACTACAGTGATGGGGGACAAAAAAGTAATATATATAAATAACATAACCAAAAAATGCGACAACAAGTAAATGTAAAAGCACGATTGTTCACAAATACACTACTATAAAATACAACATCAGCAATACAGAAATATAAAACCTAATTAGAGATAACATTAAACTGAATGGGAAGTGCGTGGTACGAAAAACAGGATTCAGAAATTAAGACTAAGGGATGGTGAAATGTCGTTAACATTGACTGCATCGTGTTAGACGACAGGGGATTGAAAAATAGAAAATACTAACCCGAGCTTGCTTCCGATATGGCACGTTGTCGCCCGACGCAGGCGATTCCCTTGCTTGTTGTCACATTTTGGTTATGTTCCAGTATCACAAATTATTTAAATTTATTCCCCTCCGGCATCTCTATTAATCGTGAAAAAATAATTAGAATTTGATGATTAATAGAATAAGTATACAAAAAATTAATTTGCTTTACTTCCATTGAGTTAGTTATTATAAGACATTATATTTACATTGAAACTATTTCATCTCCAGTAATGGTATGTCTATTTAAATTATTGTGTTAATTTGAACAACAATTAATCATTGTAGGTGCTTCCGGTGGCATTTGCGAAAAGTACAAGGCGTATACCGAGAATGTTGGCGGACGCCATGTTCAAACCAAGCGAAGCTTGAACACTGGGATTATTACTTTTGTGAACTACAATAGCAGGGTACCGCCTAAAGTCTCGCAGCTCACTCTAGCTCATGAAATTGGTCACAACTTTGGCTCACCGGTAAGTTAACGAATGGATTGAACTGCGTACTAGGGGCCTTGTATCGCTAACTTGATATATAGGTCCTTCCGAATACGAAAAATTTCCCAGATTTGAGTAATGCAATTCTGGGAGGACTCTTTGCAAATGTATTACTTTTCACGAACACAACACTTCGTTGAACATGCTCACAAGTTCAATTATGTTTCAGTATGTTGCCACTTTACCATACCGTTATCACTTTTAAGATAACGTCACATTTTTAAAAAAATATTTTCGTTTTTCAAGTCATTATTTTTGATGGACGAGGGTCTTGTGACTAGGTTCGTCCATCTTTATCCATAATAATACGCCCGAAATTCATTTTCCATGTCTGGTTAGCACGACTATCCTCCAGATTGTCGCCCGGGTGGGCAGGACGGAAATTTTATTATGTTCGCCAGTGCTACGTCCGGCGATCGACCAAACAACAGTAAATTTTCTGTGTGCAGTAAGAGGAATATCACAGCTGTATTGCAGGCCGTTGTTGGAAAGAAAGCTGGAAAAGAGAACTGCTTCTTAGGTAAATCGAAGAATTACGTGTGTATCAAATTAATAACACGCTTGTATGCCTGGTCATCAATTACTTGAGTGAACGGAAAAACTTCAACCTCTTTGCTTAATTTTTAATATCAGTTGGGACAAGAATCTGAATAACATCGAATCCTCCTTTACAATTTCTTTGTTGTCCATCACGTATGAATTGTAACTGATTTTGTTTTCTGGTTTTTCATAATAAATTTCTTTCTCTACCTCAGTTTTGAATTGTTCTCGAAGCGGACACCTGATAGTTATTCGTGAAATTAAATATCCATATTTACGAAGTTTACAAACAAAATACACGTAATCCTCCAACGGTGCACCAGAGAAAATCCACCAGATAGTCGATGGTGTAGAATAGATTTTCCAGTTCGCAATTTCAGGCAAATGTGTGTTTTGATTGGAGCGTGGATGTTGTCGCGTTTCCTCACGTCTTACTTGTTTGGTCGTCACTATCACTTTCAGAGGACGACGGACCATTCTGCGGCAACCACATCGTGGAGGCGGGTGAGGAGTGCGATTGCGGCTACAACATGGAGGAGTGCTCTGAGATATGCTGCTACCCTTTCGAAATTCCGCCCTTTGAGAAGGAGCGCAACCCCAAGGCGCTCCCTTGCTCTCGAAAGCAAAATTTCGTTTGCAGGTATGAGTTGAAATTAATTCAATCCGTAGTTCGTTCAACTGTTAGCTTCTCTTTTTATATGTTTTTACTGTATTCTTATGGTTTTCTTGTACGAACCAAAATGTACGACTCGTCGTAGCCCAGTCAGCATTGCGTCTGACTGGCTCGGCGGTCTCTGGTTCGATTCCCGGCGCGAGCTCTCGAAAATTTCGATCCCGGGGTACTGGAGGTGCCCTCGCATAGTGCCTAAGCACCATGAGTGGTACAGAACGCCTGTAGTGCGGTTGACTACAGTTGATTGGAACCAAAAAAATGAAAAGCATCTGACTGATAAATAATTGTGGAAGTCATTTTCATTGGAAAATCATATGGCAATACAATTCTAGCAGTTATAAAAATAATGGTGCTGGAGAAAATATTAAAATTACTGTAAGATGAAGCAAATTAAATTCAATGTTGGGGGTTTAGAGATAAGTGGCAGTATTTATGACATAAAAATCGGCCCACATATTATATTTTTGTATATTTTCAGTCCGAGCGAGGGTCCGTGCTGCAACCAGGGGTGCACCTTCGAGTCCAACAAGTTATGTCGTGAAGATTCCGATTGTAACCACCAAGCAATGTGCAAATATCCTTTGTGATTAAGATTTTACAAAAACGCGAGAATCGATTGAGGCCAAATGCCTTGCATGCACTTAGGTTGCATGTACTTGGAATTATATGCGTGTATAGCCGTTTTCTTAATATGCAACAAAAGTTCTTGGACTGCAATCGAGAGTCCGCAACAAGATCGTCGATAAACAACGTTTATATCTGATGTTCAGGAAATATTAAGAAATTGTAGATTTGCGAAACAAAAAGACAAACTTCTGAACTCACTTAACACTTTCGTCACTACCCTAGAAATTTCGTGTTCGAGGTAAGTTCATACGTTTGTCTTTGTGTTTCGCATTCGTTTCTTAAATTTTCCTGAATATCTGATATAAACGTCGTTTATTGACGATCTTGTTTGCCGACTCGATTGCAGACCAAGCAATCATCCTATATTTTTGATATTACTACTATCTGCTTCATATCTACTATTTTGGATTCCTTAACATGTGTTACTGGCAGACAGGCACAGTGTCCGACTTCGAGTCCCAAGCAAAATGGCACAGAGTGCAATAAGAATACTCAAGTGTGCACCAATGGGGTGAGTTTTTCCTATCATTTCTTTTAAGTTTTAAAATAATAGTTTAAAGTGATCATCAATGTTTTAGTCAACAAATACTTTGCCCTTCCAGGAATGCATCGGCTCCATCTGTCTCAAGTACGGCCTTGAGGAGTGTTTCCTAGTTCGCGAGCGCGGCGTTACACCCGAACAGCTGTGCGAGGTGGCTTGCCAGCAGCGCAACCAACCGCTCACCTGCAAGAGCACGTTTGAGCAGCAAGACGCCAGCGGCCGCAACATGAGCGGCATTCGGCTGCGGCCGGGTTCGCCCTGCGACAACTTCCAGGGCTACTGCGACGTCTTCCAGAAGTGCCGAGCGGTGGACGCTGAGGGACCGCTGGCGCGACTGAAGAATCTGCTGTTCAACCAGAAGACGCTTATGACCATTGCCCAGTGGGTTACGGTCAGTGAAATCTTTTTAATGCCTCACCTTTTTAGTATCAATGGTTTGAAAATATTTTTCAAGACAAATTTTTAAGGGAAATCTGTGCAATTTGAATCAGAGAATCAGCATCATTTAGGAAATTTTATTATAGTTATAAGCACAAGTGTACTTGAAATACGCTGCGACGTACCTCATTCCGCATATACATGAAAGTCACATTAGATGATTTTTTTGGCATAAATGAGTCAATTTTCTGTACTCTTTCCTGCTCACGTGATAGCTTGAAGCAGCCACAGCTGCCATTATTCGTAATTTTTATATTTATTCTGATCGCTCGACAGGAGAAACTGCAGCACAATTGTGAGAGAAACTTTTATTAAAAATTGTGCACCCTCTTTTGGTTATAGTATAGTTTAGAGAGATTAATAAGTGGTTGTTGTGCCCTTTGCAGGAGATGTGGTGGGCCGTGCTGCTGATCGGGATCGCGTTCATCATCGTCATGGCCATGTTCATCAAGTGCTGCGCCGTCCACACACCGAGCAGCAACCCCAAGAAGCCACCGGCTCTGCGCATCACGGACACGCTGCGACGCCCCGCCCAGACTCTGCGTCGCAAGCGCAACCGCCACCACCAGACAGCGCCGCACTCAACCAGTGCCGGTGGCGGCGGTGCCGCCGCCGGCAGCCTCAACCAGGCGCCACCACCGTACGTGGCACCGTCGCGGGGACGGGCTGCGGCTGTCCCGCTACAGCCGTCTGCTCCTGCTAGCGGCGGCGGTAGCAGCAGCGGTGGCGCCCCCAGTGGACCCAGCCGGGGCTATGGCGAGGGCCGCGGACACTACAACCGGCCAAAGGGCGGCTGGATGCCCAACGATCCCTACGCCGCCGCCTACCCTAACAATCGGCAGTATTTCGAGATGACGCCGCGCGACGGTCACGTCTGAGCATATTCACACGCGCATCACTGCCAAAAAAATACAATCTTAACAAAAGAGAACAACCCAATCTTAACAGAAATCTTATTAGGTGATGATCCATACGTATGGAGGCACATTTGCTGCGCTCGAACGTGGCGCCACGTCGCGGTTGTGGTCGTGAATCTGCGCTTCTGCCAATGGTGCGATCACCGGGTGACAGGTGGCGTCTCCACTGCAGCCTCCGAACGACGTAGCTACGAGTCTCCAAAATGTGGTGGTGCGCGGGAGGGTAACAATTCGGCCCTCTCCGACCCTAATGGTGCTGCGTGAGTGTGTGTGATGGGTGTGTGCGGTGAATAACCGCCTCGGTTTACGCATCAGATTTGATCGGCCATTTTCCCCAACTTCAACCACCACCATCACCACTCCAACCCTGTTCGCCCACAACATTTATAGTTGGTGCTATACAGCAGCGTGCGCCCGCACCTGATGCTAGCGTACATGTGCCGCTGTCTCTCCGTAGCGGTATTTTTGACCGGAAATGAGCATGCAGTTTAATTTTTTTTCCCTTTCCTCTTCCCCCATCTGTTTTACCTCCCACTCCAACCAACATCATGCCGTTTCTCTGGCCAGTGGCAGCCAGAGATGTAAGGCGTGGCGAGAGTGTGTGTGAAACAAATAGAAAATCTCCTAATTAGTGGAAGGCTCACAATATTACTGCCGGTTTATTCGTCGTCGAGAATAAAAAAGATGTTGGTTATCGTCACAAGCCAAACCGCCCAAACTTCAGCTTCCTCTCCCTCCCTGTCCTCCCAAAAAAGTCAATTATTTTCTTACATTTTTTGGGCGACTTTTTTTTTTATAACTGATGTTTTTTATTATTGATTTTGTATGACACATGCGTTGATGTTTTACTTTTTATTGAGGGGCTCGCGCCGTTGTGTGTGCGTGTTTGTGTGCGAGTGAAAGCGACATAATTATTATTTCACCCCGCGTTTGCTCAGAGAACTTTTTGTTTTTGTTTATTGAGTGACGGACCTTCTTCTGTACATATACCTGTACACTCTTTTTGCGGGAGCAAGAAATGCATATTAATGAATTGGTTGGCAAAAACATACATGTTATCAGGTGGCTGGTTTTTCTTTTTCTAAGGAGAATTTTTCCAGAGCTGCTTTGAGCGGCCGGGGTTTCGAAGGATAGGGGGCAGTAAGCTGCTGGTTAAATTTTCAGTAATTTGGATTTCTGGGGTAAAAGCAATATATGGAAATAAATAGCTTTTTGTTTCTAGTTTTCGCAAATTATGAAAATTCAATGACGTTGATGCATTGAACAAATGTCTACCCTTCATCACAAAAGGTTTTTACAATAGTGGAACAATCGTATTTAATTTTTGTTTTTTGAGAGAATTTTGTGCGCGAGTCTGTTTCGCATCTGCGATATAAAAAGAGATTCCTTACTAGTTTTTGCCACTTGACATCCTTGTTCTTAAGGAATAATATGATTACCTTATACACTAAAATACTGTCAGTTATATCCTAGGTTATAAAATTCTGTTTTTCTGGAGCACCAATGTAGCCACCTTTTAATGTTTCATTACATTACTGTTTTCAGTTTAAACGAATAAGTTAATTGTTAAACAGCTTGCACTTTAAAATACTTGTGTTTTCCAGTTAGTGTGACCACAGGACGAGTATTTGCCTACATTGTGGTTCTTTTTAATGAGGATTGACTGCACAGTGATTTTTTCTCATAATTTTGAGCTGAACAAATCTCATTCACGTGCAATAAATACAAGTCACATATTTTAATTTTTTTCGTATTTTTATGATTGGTTGGAGTGTTGTTGGCCCTCTTTGTGGTGAACTGTTTCCATCGAACGTTTTTAGATACCAGTATCAGAACTAATGCAATTCAGAGATTCTGGTTTGTACCATTTTTATTGTCGGTCTGTTCAGTCAACGTCATTATTTCGCAATGTATTTGACCACAATGTTGCAATGTTGTTTAACACAAGGTAATTAGCAAAATATCTTTTAAAAAATGTTTTTGGTTCTTTAAAAAAATTACGTAGCCAGACTAGCAAGAGCTAACAAATATTGAGCATACAATTGATTCGAGCAATTTTAAGGAATTATTTTAAATGGCATTCACGGATTTGCCGTTGCACTAAATTTATGTTCTGGTTTTTATTTCGACGTAGCAAGATAAAATGATGAACATCCTAAAAATAATAGTCGGACTTATTTAAAATTTAAATAACTATTCAATTTCACCGTTTATGGTGATAGAAAGCAGACTGTGCCAATGTGAGCGTTAGCCACTTTTGACTTTTTAACCAATCAGTGATTTTTGGATCAACTTGTGCTAAGTAAATTTCTGTGTAGTTGTTGAGTGCTTATCACTGAATTCTTTTTATATGTGGCTACTATGCGTAAACATACATGTATGTGGGATAATCTGATAACTGAGTATGGCCAAATATCCCATTTTAAACTGACATGTCCACCAGAAATTCCGACTCGTAATGCCTGCCAAATTATCCGTCACATGAAACGAAATGACCGTAAAATATTACAAATGAAAATTTTCGTGTGACAGAAGATTTTTTTAACCTTTATAACTCCACAACATTTGTTCTTCAAAAAGAAATAATGAATTGTTGACCAAAATCTTGGTTAAATTTCAATTGTTTTCTTTTTTTATCGATTGTGTATTTCATACGTAAGAAACTTCGGACAATGTTATTTTAATATTGTACTTTATACTTTTATATGTTTTTTCAAGCAAGAATAATAGCTTGCTGGCTTGTAAGTTCAGAATACCATTGTTCGTAGTTTCCATAGTCTGCGACAATAGTCAAGAAATTTTATTGTAACTCAACTAGCGAAGCGTGCTGTTTCTTTTATCAACATTCACAATAATTTTCAGTTTTATCTCTCATTTTCTTTATAGTGAAGCTGCTTAATGTTTTAGTTTAAATAATGTGGCATTACTTTTTTTTTCATTATCCTGTACATTCCTTGCCAACAGCTGCTACGCATTACAACCATGGTCATACAATAATCAAGTCGATGTCAAGTCTGTTTGACAATGTTTGTCACATTAATGGGTCCAGCTTATCATCCTGATCATAACAATTCAAGTACAATATTTCCATGAAGTGTAAAAAAATGGTAAATTATTTTGCATCGATACACTCGTCGTGATCATTGTTAAAGTTCAATTCTTTTGGTGACCGAAAATTTTAGTTCCATATTTTTATACCAGAATTTCAAATTACTATCGTTGGTGGTACCCCTTATTATATGCACATTTCGTATTATACATAAATATAAATATATATATTCTATGGCTGGTTTGCACATACGATGCCACGCTTTTTGCTTTGAGGAAAAACAAAGATCATTGTGTAATTTTTACCATACCAAATTCATGATGTTTGCCACATTGAAGTCTTGAGCAGCAAGTTATGTCATTTTGAAAGAGATGATTTTTAGGTGGTTTACTAGTTCTCATATTCAACGTCATTTTCTCGTATCTTTTTAAATTAAAATATTTCATCTTTTTCAAATTGTTGCCTGTTTATTTAGCTGAACCCGATGCAATTTTGGATGGTATCCGTGGGTGGAACACCAACTGCGTAGCAGACTCTCAAAGGTTGATCCAAGATGGCAGAATATGTGAAATCCCTGGGCAAATTGCCCAGGGTGTAGTAAAAAAACTTCCCTCCAGGGAAAGAGTTAAAGTACTGCCTGAGTGACACTGCAGTCTTTCTAGAACGACCAAAAGGCGTGCCACCTCATACACGCACACATTCATGCGTGTGTGTATGCGCGCGTTCAGAGATCAGCTGGTGACCCTTGCCCCAGGGTAGTTGGCTTAGCAGCAGTCACCATTGCATGTTGACCCTGCTGCACCCAACACCTGTCAACTCTCAACCTTAAGAGGTGGCCAGCGCCCGTGCTTGCTAACTGAGGCGAACCTCCAACACCCCTGCTCTTCTTAGGAGGAGGCGTTGTGCAAAGAAAAGCAAACAATTAAATGAAGACTAAGACCAAAGAACAGCTTAGGCTGGTGCAAAAGGGAATACTGCAGTTCCATGTGGGGCTTGTAGGGGAAATTGAAATGGTTCAGTGAAGAGCTGCGAGATTGGTTAGTTTTAGATTTGGAAGAACTGACAGTGTTACACACAGGGTGGGAAACGTTGGAAAATCGTAGGAGGGAGATAAGTTTAAGGTTTCTGGTTATTGTAATGTTGACATCGGGAAAATTATGTGCCCAGCTCCTAATGGCCAAAGTAAAAGGGGCCACACTAGAATGGTGAACGAGCTTCAATGTACATCTGCGTCATATTTTAACTTATTTCCTTAGAGTGTGTAGGCAGTGGAATGGCCTGACACAGCCTCAAATCCAGAGCCATTAAAATTAAATCCATTCTGTCCCCAACTGGCCTTTTGACCCCCGCCATAAGCCACTCACTTGGGGGCTGTTTGTGGGTAAAATTTGTAATTGTAAATACTACAGGATTTTCCGCACCCCTCTTGGTGCTTAGGCACTATGCGAGGGGCACATTTTTACCTGTACCCCGGGATCCAATAATAGAGAGCCCACGCCAGGAATCGAATCTAGGACCGCCGTGCCACAGTCAGCCGCAATACCCACTGGGCTAGGACAAACCAAAAATGCTCACAAAGACCATATGATACATCGCAGGGGTGCTTTTACCGCAGTACTCGTTTGTTAGTTTTCCTTGATAAATTCAGGCGGGAAAATCATAGCTATACTAGTGCTGCTCTCTAGTGGCCATACGACATACGTAATACGAGTAAATTTCATTTTAGGCTGCGTTTATTCAGAGCATTAATGATTTTGCGGCTCCAATGGAAAGAAATCATGTCCAATATATGAAAATATTAACGCACTCTACGAGCAACATCAATTAAGGAGAAGTATATCTGGGGTTGACTGCAGTTGCCTGATCGGCGCCAGGGGCGCTGCCAAACGACAACCTTTGTCAAATATTTTGCGAAAAAACTTAAGGGTTAACTTTTGGTTTCGCGGGTTGGCTATGAAACTATCACGTTATTACGTTATTATTAGGTAAGTTAACAAACTATTGCAATGTGTTCCCAAACACAAATGACTAAGGGCAAATGCCTTTGATTCAAGCTTGGATAATGACAATCGAACAAGTCCGTTTTACTTTAGTTTCTGTAAAATTACACACGCACGGCGCATCCGTATTTGAAGCGTAACGCGTCAAGGCCGTTATGGGAAGAATTGCACTACAGACTAGGCCCAAAGTTGCCTTTTCGATTTTAATTAACAATTGAATCTCGACTCTTCAAGACCGAATCCACATCACTGCGTACGTCGTCTACCTGGGCCCTTCGGGCCAATTGTAGGTCGGCGTGTAAATAAGTTTCGAAGGTTTATTTGTCCACTCATTTTCCACACTTTACACATTATTTACACACTTTACACATTTTAGCAATCGTAAGATTTCAGAACATGGAACGTGGTTTAAAAAATCACTAAGTTGTCATTTCAGCGATAGTTCGATGCAAAATAAATAAGAAGGCGTCACCGCCAGGGCCGCCAGATATCACTTAGATTTAGATTTGATTTATTGCCGCGCCGTAGCATTATGGCGATTTCCGTATGTGGGGTGAAATGCTAATGAGATTTTGGGCAGGCTGGCCACTCGCGAGCAGCCCGTTGTCGTGATTTAAAACTTGAGAGGGAGGGGGCCTGAACTAAGTCTTGGGGAAGGCTGTTCCACTCACTAACACTTCTGGGAAAGAAAGAGAATTTTGTGTAGTTGCTCTTGGCAAAGATTGTATCCAGTTTTTGTGGGTGGCCTCATCCCTGTCGTTTGGCTGGGGTGGTGAAGTTAGCGGGGTCTAAAGTGGTGAGGCCGTCAAAATCGTATTTATAATTTAAAAGATTTCTCGACCATGTAGCTATCTATGTGCATTTATTTTCAGTTGAAGGAAAATATTTGCTGGAGACTATGGAGCAATCTCGCCTATGCCGCAGCATGAAAGAGTCGGAGCTTGTGTTCGTGAAACCACAAGACGGCACCCAAGTTTCCGATGCCATGAGTAACGCTTTCAAAGTTAGTTTTAACAAAATTCACTTTCGTTTTGTTTGTAATATTATCTAAATCAAAAATATATTGTATATATTTTTATATCTTGTATTTTTGTTATTGGGTGCAGGAGTAGTTTGCCAGAATATTTTTTTATTTTGGATTTGCTTAACCATCCGTAGCTATGCCGACGAGCCGATGCTGCCATTTGGATGGAGCCTGATGAGGTGGAAGCAATATCAAAAGCTTCCGATCAAGTTTTCGTCTTCCAGAGTTTTGTCGGCAATGCGTTCGAAAACCTACGCCGCTTGAACATGAAGTGAGTCTTTATAAACATCGATGGTTTGAAGAATTGTCTTGTACAAAAGACTTGTACTTTACGTGCAGCGATTGATTGAATTTGACTATAAAAATAATTACATTGTTACCATGAATCAACATCAGCCTAGACGAGTACGTTACCGGAAACCAGTGACCAAGTTGCGAAGTACGGACAGAGAATTGTCTCGTATGGCGGTAACAACTCTGAACTAATCAAATATGTTAGATGGTTTAACTTTTGCAGCACAAAAACAAATAAAAAATTGTATGCACACGGGGCAATTATATTTTTCGGCCGAATAATGGAATAATCATTGATTCTGAGACATAATCAACAAACATAAAACAATCATCTGTATATTAAGTGACGTTGAATAATAAAAAAAAAGTTAGACGTTTCAAATCGATTTCGATGTTTTTGATGCCGATCTTGACTGCTCTTAGGGAACATGCGCGAATAGCGCTCTTACAAATTCGATAAGATTTTCGAGGTGCACGTTAATTTCCAGATCGGAGTCTTTCAGAAAATTGGTTAATTCGTTGCCATGATCGGTCAATCTCGAGATTCTTTGTCCCAACTTTTTAATTGGGACAATTTTTAACTCGAAATTGCCACACTTTTTAATTTGGCGACAATAATTTATATACTCGCCAAAAATGGAGAATAATTTTATTATCAACCTTCAGAAACGATACACAATTTGACCAGCTACTGAGCACAACGTAAAAATCGAATATGCGTTTTTCACAAAGACCATTGTGCTAGGTTCACGTAGCAGGTACTAAGCAAAAGTTGCATACACGACGAAAGATATAAAAAGCATTATCCTTTCAAATTAGCAATCTGTTCATTTTCATTCTGTCTTAATGATTTTTCCCTCAGAGTTATTGGTCCCAGTTGTGTTCTGCATTGTTGCGAAAGCGGCGAAAGTCTCCAATTTTCAGACCCGCTCCATCCCATTTTCAACTACTCGATGAAAAACCTGATCATTTGCTGCACTAGTATGGCCCGAGCGGAACGGGTAAGCCAATAGTTTATTTTTGGTTGCGTTACATTTGGAAATTGCTGAATTCTAAAAAGCTGATATAGGTGCGGAAAAAAATGTAAACTGGTAGCATAAAAGCAATGTTTTTATGCTACCAGCTCTAGCGCATTTAAATTAATAGATTTCTGCTAATCGCTGATACGAATTCGAATGTTGACACAAAGTGGTAATTCTTTTATATTCGAATTTCAGGCCGACGTTCACAACAAAGTAAAGTTGATGGGCGGAATTGTCAGCCGACAGTTAACTTCTTCCGTTACTCACCTAATCGCCTCAGAAGTTAGCTCACAAAAATACAAGGTTTGCATTTGCAATAAAAAACAAAGAATTTCGTATAATGTTTATTCTTCTGAGACTGGCGTTCTTTTTACCAAATATAGCGCTTTTGCGCTTGCCAATTTCCTGACTTAAAAATCGTGAGCGTTTCATGGACCGGAAGAGACTGTTCTTTTTTACGTGGTGGTGGAAGTGTGAAGAGGCTCATAGACAAAACATAAAAGTCCCCACTATGTCAAATTTTTTGTCAAAATCCATGAAAGGTGTCACGTTAAAGCCTGAATGGTAGACTGGTTTAAAGTACCTTTTTTTCTGAAATATGGTATAACCGCAGTTTGCAAATATGTTTTTATACAGGCCGCCTGCAACTGGGGCAAACATGTGATGCTGCCTTCCTGGGTCCTCCAGTGCTGGGAGATCAGTCAAAAAGAGGATATTCATGCCGATCACCCAAAATACTTGAAGGAATTTCGTTGTCCGATCTTCAATGGGCTCAACATCACCGTCTCTCAACTCAACGGCTCACAGAGGAAGGAAATAGAGAAGTTGGTGGTGAAGAATGGTATGAATAAATCTGGCTAATTTTGGAGGATTTGCCGAAAGTGTTCGGTCAGCATTCCCGCGAAGTGCAGCCTCCTTGGAAACATAATCAGCTGACTGATGCTAATTTGCATATATAAACTCATTCTGTCTCTGTGCAATTTTTTGTCAGGAAATATTGTATCGATCTTTTGAAAACAATTCTCTGAGACGCAGAATAAGGCCACCATGTAAATTGTTGTTTGTCTTAGCTTCCTGTGATTTTCCAACTATATTTTGCATTTTTTTTTCACCAGGCGGAATTTACGATGGAAGCCTGACGGTGGATTCAACAACTCATCTAATCCTCCTTACAGCCGCAGGTACGATAGGCGTTGCGATAAATCAACCTGTCAAGTTTACGAGTTTTAATACCTTCGCAACTGTGCCACTGACCGCTAGTATTATTTCCTTATTAAAAGACAGAAAATTTATTGAAAAACTATCTATTAATAAATTTAAAATCCTTACTCAATAAAATTAAGATACTATTAGAAATATTAGAAATCTCAATCGCGAGATCAATTGCTGATCTCATCAATCAGTTACGTCTTTTTTAATCTTTCTATCAAAACGTTTGTCGAAAATAAAATATCGACTAACTTAAATAATTTATTTGTTTACAAACGAAGGTTTTTTTTTTTTTTTTACTAATTGTCTAGTTGGGAATCAAAATAAATAAAAATTTGGAACAAAATTATAAAATACAACTAAATTAAAACAAATTGCCATGCATTAATAAATTACTCTTTCCACTATCAAAATTGACATGAATGTGCCAATCTCTTCGATGGTCTCGATGCACCCGTTAGGCGACAAGTATCAGGTGGCCAAAAAGAAGAACATCCGCTGCGTGAACCTTCAGTGGATCTACGATTCGTTAGAAAAGGGGTTTGCAATGGACGAAGATTTGTACGGAGTGACGAGCAATGGCGGAAAGATTACCAACAAGGCGTCGACGCCAAAATCTGATAAAAACGGTACCACGAGCTTTGTTAGATATCTTTTATTTTTGGTAACCAGTCAACAATGTCGTAAACCTGCATCACTTACTGAGGAGCCTCATTGATCTTGCTCACGATTGTTGTACACTTAGGTCTGTCGATGACTCTGTCGGACGTCAGCTGCATCAGCTACTGTAACAACGGTCCGAATGTCAACGAGACTGTGTCCGTTCGCGACGTCACCCTAGATCACGATTCGACCAAATCTGCGTGCAAACCTGTACAGGGCAATGGCGTCGCTGCCCGAGATGCGCTTGACAACTTGGACGTCTCCACGCTCAATTCATCGAGGGCCTTTCTCGACGGATGCAAGGCAAGCTTTCTATTTAGTTAACAATTTTATCGAGTCCTATTTTAAATGCCCTACCCAAATCATCATGCAAATCCTCAAATTTGACTGCGCTTCTCAAATGTCCTCGAATGAGCACGAAAGCCTCTGATACTTCTAATACGAAAAAAATGCTCCCATGAATATCTAGCCGCATGCAAAGTCATTTTGTATTGCCCGAACCGCTTCTTAGCTTTTATTTTCATGTGTTACTCTTTTGTTTCTCTGATTTCTGCGCGCTCCTTGGCACCGTGCACCATTCCATCAGATATATGTTGGCGAGTTTACTCCCAAACAGTTGGATAAAGTGAGAAAGCTGTTGAACTCTGGTGGCGCTACCCGCTTCAGTCAGATGAACGATAGCGTCACGCACGTTGTGGCAGCTAGTTCCGATGACTTCAAGATTCCGACGCAAGGCGACTCTGGGTAAGTTCACGAAACTGTTGCGCAAAGAACAAGTTCACGATTTTGCCTATGCCAAAATGTAAACATGGATCACCTATTTTAGATTTATGAAGTCTTTAATAGCACTGAAAATAATCTTTTCGATAGGCAGTTTTCTTTTTTGTCCATGCGTTTTTTATGAACAAATGGTTCACCTTTGTGGTTGTGCTGCATTTCTATTTGCAAGCATCTGACCTGGAAATATTGGTTCTGTTTTGATTCGCAGAGCCATATGAAATCTCGAAATAGAGGTTAAAAGTTTTGATTATGTTTTTATTTTATTTTTTTAATTTTTAGACCGTTTGTCGTGAACGCTGGGTGGTTGGTCCAGTCGTTCAAGGAAGGCAAGCCGGCTGACGAAGAAACATTCCTTTTTAAGAACAGCGACACGTCAGGTTCACCGACTGTTGGCAGTGGTGGTGGCGATGGTGGCAGTGGTGGCGGTAATTGCGAATCGACCGTTGCGTATTCGCGGACCGAGTTAGCTGACGCCCAGGTGGCTGCTTGCGATGACGTTGATGAGGAGCTAGAGGAATCGTCGATGACCTCAAGTTAGTAGAGCACATTAATATACATTTTAGTCTGTTGCGCAAGAACACGGTTATCGTGAATTGGATTGTGTAAAGCAAGTTCATTAATTTAACACAAACGGAAAAAATAATATTTCAATTAAAAGTACCAATTTGTGGCATTACGAGGACAATGAATGAAGATTAAAAAATACTGAACTTTGTTCGGTATTGCACGGAAAAAATTTCAATTTGTTTATCTTCGAAATTTTGTCGATGTTAACTAATTGTTGTAATTTTTGTTACCGTTGTATATTGGCTGTGTGCCCTAGTGCCCATAGTGCCTAAGCACCAAGAGGAGGGGTATAGAATTTTTTTTAGTTATATTACACTACAGTGAATTAAAAAAGTATTGTGGATGACCCCCTAATTAACTGAAATGGTTTTCCAACTGATTGCAGGTGACCTTTTTCACGGCCTGGTGTTCGAGTTTTATGGATTCGATAGGCTCACTCGCCAGTCATTGAAGATGCTGACTAAAAGAAACGGAGGTAAATTGAAACTTGTTCGCTATGCGTCATTTGAACCAATTAGTAATGAAGGGCTTCAGTACCTAAATCTGTAAGCGTTTTATTGTATCTTATAATTTTTTACCATTTTATTATAGTTCAATTAAATTTGTTTTTGTTTCTTGCCAAAATCGTGCGCTTTTTACTCTATCCAAACCAAACTTTAATGAACCTGCCTATACTATGGTGGTCTCTGGTTCGATTCTCAGTATAGCTCTCCTTTGTTCTTTACCGGGGTTGTGCAGTTATGCAGCGGGATCCAGCGGGAACCCAAATATTCATGATGCGTTTTTTCGCTAACGAATACAATACGTTTAATTGACATTTATTCTCATCTCCCCATTTTTATTTCATTGCGTTTTGTTCTTTTTATGAACAGGATTGGTTAAGACACGCGAAAGTGAAGTTGCCGATTATGCAGTGGGCCCTGCCGAGACGTCGCAGGGAGCCCCCGCCACCAAAGCAGTTATCGTCACCAACTTCTGGCTGGTAATTATTTGAGAATATCTGTGAAAATGGTTAGCTATATTGAATATAAATTAGCATATTTGCGCAATTCGTAGGACAAGATCTATTAAATTTGAATCCATTGGGTTTTCAAGTTTAATTAGGAAACTCGTTGGGAATATAATTTACATTTTTCGTGGATCATAATTAACATTTTTCGTGGATCATAATTAACATTTTTCGTGATGTGTTCACCACATGTTTTCGATTTTTGTCAATTTGCTCATTGTTGATGTCATCCGCTCTTCTAGCAACATTGCATAGAGGAGAACGTTCTGTTCGATGTGGCCGCGCATCCCTTCTTCTCGCCGATCGAGATCAACCTGAAAGCTCAACCACTTGCGGGCTGCGTCATCAGTATCTCGCAGTACTCTGGTGCTGAGAGGGACTGCCTTTTCCATATAGCGGGATTACTTGGAGCCAAGTGAGTGTGTAGAAATTGATTGTTTGGCCAGAACCACGAATGCGACTTTGCGTGAAGACGAACAACAAGAAGTGTACCTCTTAACAGCACACAAACAATTTGACGAGATCAGATACAGTTAGTTCTTTAGTTTAACTCTTTGAAAGTTCGTCAAAATATTGTAGTTCGTTGTGAGAGAGGCTCACCTTTCACTATTCCTATTTTTCGCGATTTTTCAACCCAGAAATAACAAGACAATTAATAGTTGGTAATGGAATGCAGTTTATCCCAACGTAAAAGTTGAGACTAGTTGAACAGTTGTAAGTTTTAAAAATTGAATCGAAAAAATCGTAGTTTTTTTCCCCTTCACTGTTGTGATTACTGCATTACAGGATTTTATGTACCCCTTATGGTGCTTAAGCACTATGACGAGGGACACATAATTGCCACCAGTGTGAACTGTGTGGTGGCTTGTATAGTACGAATTTTTAACGCTGCTTCATAATTCGCATTGCAGGTGTCAGGATTTCTTCCTGAGAAAGGACAATCCCGAGATAGATGCCCTTGCCAACACTCACCTGATAGCGATGGAGGCCGACGGCTCCAAATACAAGGGCGCGGTGAAGTGGGGCCGGCCGGCGGTCAACATGAACTGGCTGGCACAGTGTGCAATCTCTAACTCGAAGGTGGACATATCTCCCTACATTGTCGGCGATGCGATTGGACTGATACAAGCTAGACCGGGTATGTATCCAAATAAAGTTATAAGAACAAATCAGTAAGAGAAATGTTAAATTGTGTTAAAATATTAATGTCGTGATTTGATTTCGTGTTGAGTCAATTATCAGTTGCTTTGCTTTGCTGGAAATCCAATTTTAAATTTACCTAGATTTCCGACTAGGCTATTCGTATAAAATTAATAGAAAGTGACAGCTGAACAACGCCTGTAAATCACATTGAAACTTCCACTCAGCTTAATTAGCATTTTATAGTATACGACTCGACGTAACGCAGTTTGTTTAGCGACTGACTGGTTCGGCGGTCCCGGGTTCGATTCCCGGAGCGGGCTCTCGATTATTCGATCCCGGGGTACTGGTGAAAATGTGCCCCACACATAGTGCCTAAGCACCAAGAGGGGTACAAAAGCTCCTGCTGTGAATATATACGCATACACTTCAGTGAATTTAAAAAAATACGAACATTGTGTCGAATTTCGATTGATTGTTTCAATATGTTGTTTTTTGTTGTGTGCTTACTTAAGAAAATTATTTTCATGTCACGCTATCTGGAGCTCGATAGGGTGGATCTTTACGCATAAATTAATTACACCACAAAACGAAAACGCCAAAAAAGCAAAATGCCTGTCCCTGCACCAATTCCATTTTCGGCAATCACTTTGGTTCATGGTTGATTTATTGGCGAGTGTGGCACGCGTTTCTTTTGCGGATTTACGGGTAGGTGTAAAATATGTGTGGCATTTTTTTTCTAGTGTCAAAGCGCATCCTTGATCTGACCAAGTCCAGCACGCCGTCGCGGACTCTCCCGCAAGGAACGCCAGGCAGCGCCGGACGCAACGATTCCGACTTCCGAACTCCGACCACCAACTTGGGCACGCCAGCAGCCGCCAGCTCTGCCGGAACCGTTGAGCGGTTGACGTCGGATGAATCGTTGATTCAGATCCGGCAGCGTATTCGCAACGGATACAATACGCCTACTATGTCGGCGCAGAGATTTAAGGTAACGACACATCTACAAATTTTAAAATGTGATTTTCAATCTAGTAAAGCTTTCCGATGATGTACAGTTTCTTTATCATTTGTTAATAGTTGTGAAATAGGGATTCCATGACATAACTAAATATCATTTTCTACCAACAAAGTGATAAACCTCCGATACACAACATTGACTATATTTTAACTGATAAGATGCAAATGAATGCTTAAGATAAAATGTAGTTGGTAGTTGCCAGAATTGGAGCTCTTCAAGTAACTAAGTAAGACAAGTAACCAGAATTCCCAATCACATTTACTAGGAACTAATGAACCAAGACGCCAGTCCTATGGTTAACACTTCTACCGACTCTCCCAGTCTCAACACCTCTGGCAGAGATCCGAAAACAGACAAGCTTAACATCCGCAATGCCATGGCCTCACTGGATTCCCCCGAAGCCTCTGCTGTACAGACGAAGGAACTGGTGAGAGTTTTAGGGGAATGTGTGCCTATATTTGGTGGACCTACGAGTGAGATTCGGGACTTTTAGTGTCGACAGTTTACCTTACGCTCATTGCGTGAATTTGTTTGGAGTGTAGCCCTTCGAGAAGTTGTATGAGATGCAGGTGAAGAAGGCTCTCATCTTTGACATAGAGAACAATCGATCCACCGTTCCCGGAAGAAAGGTGGAAGATATCTTGGAAAATGACCAAGAGAAAAACGTAAGTTTTATTTATTAATTGACGATAGAATTTGAAATTGTCGGACTTATCCCATTATTTCTGAAAAGTTTTCAGTCAAGATACACCCGAGAAAAGAATAAAATAGTTGTGATTTGTTGTCGAGAGTCTGCTTCTGTGCGACGTGATTAATTATTTTAACTGCACTGCATCTCGATTTCTGATTGTTTTATAGTCTCCACTGCTTGGCACTGTGATCGCCGTCAGCAACAAGTTGAGGCATCTGCAGAGCGAGCTGAACCGAAAAGCCGAATCGCTGGGTGCCAAGGTGCGATGGAAATACGACAAATTGTGCACCCACTTTGTACACCAGGTAGGCAATTATATTGTACCGCAGCGGCATCGATCAATTTTAGAATTTTCTTCGACTGGTCTAGAAAAATAGACTTACTATTTTCAGGGGAAATCCACTGATCCGAGCAGGGAGCTAAGAGCGGCGAAATCGGATGGCAAATTCATTGTCTCTCCCGATTGGCTGAGAGTTGTGAGTCCCTTGTTTTCAATATCCTCTTGACTCTTGACTTAATTACGATTATGACTGTTTGCCCTCCGACGTTTTGTTATTTGTGGATTGTAAAATATACTTCCAAGAGGTTAACGGTCGCTGGTTTGACCAACCAAAAATACATACAGAAAATAATTATTTTAGATGATTTGACTGATAAATGAGTTGCTAACTTTTTAAATATTTTAATTATTTGAATTTGCAGTGTGAAGAAACCAATTCCAAAGCTGACGAGCAACTCTATCCTTACACCCAAAATTTCAATCGGATGCTGGAAATCGCAACAGAGACGTTGAAGCCGCGCACGCCTAGTCAGTCGACTCAGAACGTGTCTGCCGCTATGTCAAAAAATGACCATTCCAAGGCGTCTAGTGGGAGTATCAAAAAACAGATTTATTTGGATGATTCTGAGACGAGCGATCAAGTAAAGTTATCATTTAAATTATTAAATTTTCGGAAAATATATTGCCCTATATTTTTGTTACGATAATTTGAACCGAAATTGATTGAAAGATATTTTTTCCTTTCACTGACCTGTCCTTTCCACTGATTGGTTTTTGTGGGAAACATTAATGTGCAAATATAACTTAACTAACGTTCACAAAAGAAAAAGTACGGTTCATTCAGTACGAATCCTTTTTTAACAATCCCTTTTTAAAATTCAGGTCGGAATCATGATATTGTTCGTATTTCCTAGTCCATCGAAAAGGCGAAACAACAAATCGACGAAATACTAGCCGCAACGAAGATGGCCAAGAAAAAACGTAATGCGTTGGGTAGCATGTGCAAGCCATTGCCGCCTGACATTTTTATCAAACCACTTCCCGTGTTATTGTCCACCGAAGCGAAAGGTATTTATCAGCGATAAGATTGTTATTTTGCATTCCATTTCGCTTTCTGTGCTCATTATGGTGACAACCTTATTTTTTGAGAAACGAATTACCGCCCTTGATTTTCGAAATGAGTGGAGCAAATTTAACTGGTCGTTCCTTACGAAATAATTGGCAGAGTCCGAAAAAGATGACCTAACACCATCAATAACGTGGGATGACCCAACCAGCCGTAAGGAGCGGGAGAAATTGGCTTTCCATTTGGCTAAAGATAGCCAGCAGAACAGCCCCGGCCCTGACGAAATCCACAATGAAGACGACCATCAGGAAGTAAGCTTACGAATGCAGAAATTAAAAAATGTGTACCTTTTCAACATTAACTAAAATTAATTCAGATTAGGCTAACCTATGAAATTAGATCAGTTTTCGAAATGTATATTGTGACTTAAAAGTTTGGTGATTACTAATTTTTAATACATTTTTATTTACCATTGACAAATGAGTCTCCTCTCGATCGCACTCAAAGATGCAATCATGTAATTCAACGCCGCTGCTATTTTTCTGGTTCTCACCAAGTCATTGCAGTGTGCCCAGCAGAGCGTTACAGTTGACAGCTCAGAATCGACTGACGAGGAAGCAGAACCGAAAGCGATGCCTATTGTCATGTTTTCCGGATCCACCGAAGCGGTAGGAAAAAATTTATTAAGTTTCTATTAAAGCTTCACAAGAGCATCTGTTCCAAGTGAGGCCGAATTATAGGGTGCGGGCTTTTGGACAGCAGTGTCCGTTTCATAGGTGAATAAACGTTGAAACTCGTCTTTCCAATATCTTTAATTGAATATTGTTGTGCATCTCTCGTCAGATACGGCAGGGCACCGCGGCAATGTTTCATAAGCTCGGCGGTCGCGTTCTCTCCACGACTGACAAGTCAGACTGTTACACGCACCTGATCGTAGCCAAGCCAAGTAGGAGTTTGAAGTACCTGTCTAGTCTTGCTTCCGGAAAATGGATTCTGAAGCAGTCGTACGTCGAAGAATGTGCGCGGCAGCAACGATTTGTTAAGGTACCGTCATCATGTTGTACGACCCGTCGTGGCGCAGTTGGTTTATGACGGACTGCGGTTCGGCGGTCCCGGGTTCGATTCCCGGCGC
>JAQGBY010000798.1:0-36753 GCA_034698785.1 Mycogona germanica
ACTATCGTCAGTTTCCGTGGTGTAGTGGTTATCACAACCGCCTAACACGCGGTAGGTCCCCGGTTCGATCCCGGGCGAAAACATTTTTATTTTATTGATTGAACTGTCTTTTGCGATGACCACACCAAAAGATTTGGAAAAGGATGGGTTGTCCATAAACTATCGTCAGTTTCCGTGGTGTAGTGGTTATCACAACCGCCTAACACGCGGTAGGTCCCCGGTTCGATCCCGGGCGGAAACATTTTTATTTTATTGATTGAACTCTCTATAACGATGATCACGCCAAACAAAGATTTGGAAAAGGATGGGTTGTCCTTGGTTTGTTGGAGGAATTGTGTGTCCAGCTCCTATCAGACGCAGAAGGGTCACACGAAGATGGTTGTTGAAGCACAATGTAAATCTGACTCTTACTTTAACTCCTACTTTCCCAGAGTGTGTAGACAGTGGAATGACCTTGCAAAGTCTTAAATCCAGAGCCTGTTAAAATAGGGCATACCATCTTTGCTCCTAACTGGTCTCTCGACCCACGCCATAGGCCCCCTTTGGGGGCTGTTTGCACCCGGGTACACATTGTAATTGTAATGCTATTTGTAAACAGCAGAAAGCTGTTTCAGTTTAAAAATCCATGAAATGTAAAACAAAATGTAAAATCATTGATTCAGAATCAGAAAAAACACTATTTTCGATTGGATCGGTTTGTGGGGCTGTTAAACATGAATTAATAATAAACGGTATATTCTGCCACGTAATATGTTCCAATACCAAAGTAGTGGCAGAGAGAGTGACGTAAATAATACTTAGGAGGGTTGGATGCCACCTCTGCAGACCTCAGCCAACAAGCTTCAAACTCAAAACCAAATCGGCATAAACGGCGACAATCGCAGGGTCCATGCATAATGACACGTCTCTCATGTTTGCCCCCAGCACTACTCCCGTTTTCAAACCACCCCTTTTTGACGATAACCTAAAGCTGGGGACCACTTCGTAAAATAGTACGCCCTGGGCAATAAGTTGAGTAAGCTTCCTGAAAAGGAGGTAATCTAATTTTGCACATTTTTCTATTGCGTGAATGATTTTCTATTTTTGCGCTTCACTGTGTGGCTTAAAAAATGTTGGAAAATCAAATTTATTCGCGATCTTTGTTTCGACTAACTGACTTCTTGTTTGTTTTGCAAAGGATTGATTTATGAATATAGAATTGTTTATCTACGACTTATCTGGACTTTAACAAATCTCTTTAAACATCAACATTTAAAACCCCAATTTTCTTGGTATTCAATAAATAGTCCTTTAAAATATTTCTCGCGGTTACCAACAGTACGACTCGTCGTAGCGCAGTTGGTTTATCGACTGACTGTGGTTTAGCGGTCCCGGGGTTCAATTCCCGGAGCGGGCTCTCTCTCGATTATTCGATTCCGGGGTACTTGTGAAAATGTGCTCCCTCATATAGTGCCTAAGCACCAAGAGGCGTACAGAAACTCATGTTGTGTTATGAAATAAAAAAAAGCCATAACTATGATGCAAAATACAATAAATCTGAGATGATACATTACATGATGAGTACGTTACAGAGTATTTTGTGCTTTGAAAATATGCCGTCTGACTAATAAAAAACATGGTCGGAAGCACAGACGATACTGATACAGAGAGAAGTGTATCATGGTGAAAGTCCCATTGCGCAGTTGTCCCGGACAGAAAACCGTGTTGAACCCCAACAAGATACTCAACTAGATTTTCCTCACATGGCCTTCTGTGATCAGCTGCTTCGGCCGACGTTGTTCCCAGCCCAATTTCCTTCCTCATTATCGGCCCTGCAAAGCCGGCAGCCGACCATTCCACTCCCCCGTCATCCCATTCAAATCCAGTCCATTTATCCCCTCCCCTCAGCCTCATAAATCCCCCTTTTCTCCCCACATCCGCAACCAACCTCAACCTCTGCCCGCCAGACCGCCGCACCGATAACTCAGCTATGAAAGAGGAGGCTATTTTGTATTTTCAATAACTCCACTGACACGTAGGCCTGTTTATGCAAATCTATCATTAGCGTAATGACACTCCCGATACCTCAACTCTTCCACTTGGAGCGCAAGTACAGAAAATGGCTTCATTGATTTCTTCCCCCAACCTAAACTTAATATACATGAACTACCGAAGCATTGGCAATATCGCATGTTCCGCTTAAGAAAGATTACTGCCATTGATTTATAAACAAAATACGGATTACAATTATACAAGAAACGTTGAGTGATGATCCTGTTTCTTTTTTTGCTGATTCGCCATATTTTTGACACGAAACTCCCTATCGAGTTGCGCTATTAATTGTTACACTGCAAAATGAAAAAGCTTAATTGTAAGATTACGTTACAGACACCTTTTTTTCAAGATTATGTGAGCATCTTACAAAATGCCATGAACTTCGTTGTGTTTACACGAACTATCTTCTACTAAGAGTCACTAGCTTTTAACGAAATGAAAATTCTCCAAATTTGGTTTGCCTTCTTTACAAATTCTGGGTTCAATTTGAACAAACGCTGTCCATTTTAGTCTTTCCCCCTGAGGAAGTTCACGTAATGGATACTGGAAAAAAATTGAATTTACAATTTTCTCTTTCAAAAGTCCAGTTTCCCTAAGTTGCGTTGCACATACTGAGTTCTTCACAGAGGAAAATAATTTGATATTTCCTCTTGTGCCACATCAAATTTCAAGCATTTTTAACATGAGTGAACGGCAACCTCTGGATAAAAGAAGTGTTATAGTCGACAATTTTTTCCGTTAATCTCCTCTCTCACGCCAAAAATAACCTCCTGAGAATGACGCCACTGACATATGTATGTTGCTACACTGTATGTTTACGTAAAAAGTTGTAAGAATCAAATATTGCTGAGCAAACGTGCTCTCACCATGGAATCACCAAGCATAAGTGGTAAAATTGATAATTTTATGCAGATTTATCCACCAGAACGTTTTCTAAACTGATTTCTGAACGCCAAAAAAAGCTTTAACATATTTCCAAAAACGTATTTTCTGAAGATATGGCAAATTAAAAAAATTATGTAAGGATCCATCGAAATAAAAAATGCAACTCATCCTTGATAATTCGACCGTTAAACATAAAATAGGGCATGAGGAGGATATAACAGTACTTTGAAATGGGCATCCCCTACCCAGCATTTGAAAACGGCAATCTATAGTGGCAACGCGGTCAACCGGTCACGAATTATTCGAACATGGAACATTCCCTCTACATTGACGTGTGTGTGTCATAGTGAGTGGGTCATATAGTCCGTGTTGCCCCCTCGTCTCCTCCCTCCTTTACACGCGTCCCCTATAATTCTGCCATTATTAAATCCAATCTCGCGAATGCTGAATAGCAGCTGAGTGAGCTGACCCATCGGGGGAACCCGACCCTGCTTGCATGGAACGACTCCCCCTGTGGACTCACCCTTTTCTGCCCTCATTTTCCTCACATATGGCACCCTCTTATGGGCAGTGGCACCCCTTACGGGGTTCCATTCGAATCGAGACGAGATGAGATGCAACTTTTATCTCGCTCATATTATTCTTTGATGTTGTCTCAATCGTGCACTCAAAGCGCCAAGCACTGCTATCCCTATTTCAGCGCAGAATTTTTCTGCATTATTTAGTTGCAACATTTGCCAATTCACAATTGCAAAATCGTCAAACATGCGAGTAAAATTCATGACAAAAAACGTGATCACAAATTTCCAAAATAAATCTAATGGCAACTTTTGTTCAAGTCTCATTAACCTACAATTACTTGATCAAGTCTCGGCTCAAAACATTTTTCAAGAAATCATCAGTACTTTAAAAAAAATAAAAACTATAGTCCTGCAAAATCAAGGAAAAATAAGTCGAAGCGTAAGAAGGAGCTAAAAGAGGCAAACTAAAACAGAAGAAAAAAAATTTCCGCATGGCTTATGGCACGAGGCACGTACAATATTTATTTTTTCGGTTTGCTCAGGAACAAAATTAAACCAGAAATTTAAAATCATGTTTAAAGAGTTTTTAAAAATCTTTTTCTACAGTGTAGTCAAATTAAATGGTTTAACCAGGATAAAACCTCATCTGTAAGACAACAAAAAATTTCTAGTTCATAATTTATGTGGATGTTTTACTACGTTGTTAGCTTGACTATCAGCGACAGCCTGCGGTACCGCAAAGAAATAGAATATCTCATCCAGAATATAGATAGACCTACAAAAATATTAGTTCTGATTACTCGACCGTCTGCTCTATACTTATCTCCGTCTACCTTTCTTCTAGCGAGAGAAGCATTTTTCTAATGCTCGTTTTCTGACTGATTATCATCACACTTATCTACATTGCCCGCTCCCCCATCATTTTGTTCGGCACTTTTTTTCTCTCCCTACTCTTCTCTTTTTGCTCGCGAATATAGTCCCGATCTCGTTATCCCCCCCCCCTCTTATTCAGCTCTGTCCAATCTATTAACCTATTGTTGAGCACACTAATTTGGCGGTTGCGGGTTTGTTCCTTCTCACACTGTGTTTTTTATCATCTCGTTGGTGGTGCAAATCCCCGATCGTGTGTCGTCATTGGAAACCGGATTCATAGGCGGAATAAAGACTTGGGAAAAATCGTGTATACGAGTATATATTATATACAGAGTATTTACAGTTTTTTAAAATATAATTTCATTCAACAAATGTCGAGACTGTATCGGCAAGACAAAATCAAGATACAAGATATTTCTGTGAGCACCTATTGTTTCATCCAAAGATTTAAAAAAAATAAAGTACATTATAGAAATCTACAAAATCAGTCAAAAAGTAATTTTTTTAGAATTATGAAGTATGTATAGTTTCAGTCGCCAAGATTGTTCACTTAATTTTGCACCACACCCATACACACAATAAATATCCCATAAAACAAATTTTTCGTGCATTACCGCGATATTACTGTTTCTATCCCCAAGAAAATAACACAATTCAATACCAACGAATCCGGTCTCCTGTAATCATGCATGCTCTCTACTCTGCGGACCTATCATTAGCAACAGAAACACACCCCAGCCGTCTAGCACCGAACCCCTAGGTTGCCGCCCCAGAAACCTCCCACCAATAAATGGAAACCCCTTTTACTCATTTGAAACGTTGTCGAAAGAGAAGCAGTTTTTATCAGATTACATTGTACGTATTTCCAGTGGGGGGAGAAAAACATGCCTGACCTCGTTCTGCACTCACAAAGTAATATGATAAAAATGTATGCCATGTTTATTGCTGATATTGCATATATTTCTTCACCTGAGCATAGCAATAACAAAAAAAAAAAAATGAAACATCAACTATACTCCTATTTAACTTTGCCTGTGGCATCGGTGGCATCGGTCGATGAATGGGCAATCTATTTTGCAGTGGTGCAGAGCAAATTGCATAGATTGAATGGACGAAACCCCAATGAATGGAACTATAATTGGTACAATCGTTGAAATTGGAGTCTGGAAGCTCAATATAAAGTATTTTCTGTATTTCTTTGATTCTATGAACATATTTTGTTTAAGTAATGCAATGCGCCATGAAATCCTTGTTACCAGTATTTCTTGTTAAAAATCAAACCGAATTTATATATAAATATTTTAACAGAAACAATTTCGAATTACTGAAGCTGCACGAAGCAACGTTACCAAGAAAAACACAAAATATTAAATGTTTTTATTATTTTATACACCTCCTTACACTAATGCGACTCAATTGGAGCCTGACGCGCCACCTGGTGTTAACAATAGTACACTAAAGCGGCAATGGGCGTATTGTAAGCGGTCACAAATAATGTTTTCCAAATAAACAACTTCTATCATATTTACTGATCTCTGGGCGACGTTTTACGCGTCAAAAATGATTGACTCTCTAAACGGGAGTGCCACAATGATTGCCAAAATAACGAGAAAAACACTTTGATAAAATGCTTTCGTTTTGACGTCCCTACAACAGATGCAGCTACCAACACACGCCTGATTTATCCTGTGCGCTTTATGCGTCTTCACAATAGAATAAGAAAAAAAAATCGTACTTCAGTTGGATGAAAGCATCCGTGACAAACATTCATTAAATACACAGACAACACTATAGATGGAATACACCATCGAATCCCCAATTATTTGAATTTCAACGATTTCCTCTACTCGCTTTTCTCGAATCCTTCAGACACTGATCATCATTAAAAATAGAGCCACTGTCAGTTGCAGTAGTACATAGTAGAATTCTTCAACCAAATCATGCTCGTAAACATTCCCCCGACATTCACATTATTTTTTAAACGAAAAGGCACCTTCAAGAAACTTAAGATTAATGTATGAACAACCAGAACTTTTAGCGCAATTTTTAATCATTAATCCTTTTTTTTTATTCACTGAAGTTCAACAGGAGTCTCTGTACCCCTCTTGGTGTTTAGGCACTATGTGAGGGACACATTTTCACCAGTACCCCGGGATAGAATAATCTAGTATCAATAACTGCCGAACCACAATCAGTAATTTTTTTAATCATTTGTTTTTTAAAATAAATCCACGATATTTGACCCGTTTGGGTGTCTCAGGACGGACGGGTGGACTGGTGTCTCAGGACTCAGGCGGATTCAGCTCACGATTTTCACGCATGAGGATTAGGAATGTACAGCAAGAAGCTCGATCATAATTTATTAACTGGCGAGCCGAGTGATCCTAACCACGCCACACGGCCAAGATCGATCGTGTGTATACATGTATAGCCGCCGGAAGCCAACTGCGAAAATGAGCATTCCTTTTTACGCGCTCGCTGTTTCGGTTACGGCTCGCGTCACCGCCCCCTCTCCACTCGTTGCAGTAGAGATCCCTACAAATTTACCGGCAAATAGATTACGTGGCTCTGAAATGATGGTCATAAGATATTTAACGTCGATTACAGTTGGACCCTTTATCACCCATCTGACATATGACTGTGGTTGATGGCGCGTTAATGTAGACTCTGCGCATTCATGTGCCAGTCGTAAATACATGAGGTTGTCACAATAAACACTGTTAAAACACAGGTATGCTCGAATTAATTAACATTACTGATACCCATTTATCGGTTATGTAATATCATAGTTTCGATCTAGTTTTTTTTATCATTTTGAATATCCGTGGTGAGAGTTCATTGGGCTTTCAATTCTAGACTTTTTGCGCACAAAAGTCCCTTTCTGCTTTCTGTTGTCTCCTGAGATCTATGAAAATTGCCTAGGATGTTTATATAAGAGGATTTCACGTCGACCACTGCACCGATCTTGAAAAAATTTCGGCAATCATTCATCATCATTCAAGCAAGTGAATTCAAGGAAAGCGGTAACGTGAATAGTTGATGTTAGCTAATGTCATGCCTTCAGTTGAACGAATGTAGACGAGCGCAGGGTCTCATGACTCAAGCAAGGTACACGACGGCAGAAGTGATTTACAGACAAACCCTATCGAAATTCTAAGCAATTTGATGCAATTTCGCTCTTATATGCGCAAGATAAATTACTTTTTTGAATTACATTGTTACACTCATGCATGGCGCAACCCCGGTGTTCCAGAGTTTCCTTTTTGGCTGTTAGCGCTGCTTTATTTATTCTCGAACCATACATACAAAAAAAAGCGGAATGGAAAAAGCTGATGCTTTTCTTTCGCGAGAGAATACGCATACATAGATAGAACGAATAGCACTATGTGCAGAACGAAAAAATTCCAAACAACACGCGAAAGAATATATCATTTTTATTCCTCTTCTGCTCGTAAAATAAAAAAAGAGAAACTCATTATATTATGCAAATTTTTGAATACGGGCGAACAAAGAGTAATTTTGAAGTCTGGAAAAAACGACATTCGTTTTTCTTTCCGCTTTTTGTTTTGTTCCTGGAAATGCGGTTATTCTAAATCATCTAAGAGCGAGTAAACCACTGCAATACGTATATACACTGACGCACATGTACGAGCGTATATTATGTCGTTATGTCGAAAGACATAAACATTTAAGCATGCGTTAGGTTGTGTACAATTGGTAGGTCCTATACAGGCCGTTTATACATAATAAAGAGCAGTCATAAAAACTGAAATGGCATTCAACGAAAGTTCACGGTTTCCTTAAGAAAATCGCATTCCAGTTTTAATATATTACTTTCACGTTAAGGTACCACCTCATTATCAACAAACCATTTCGCTGGAAATATGACAGGCACGATCGTTAACTGCAAAAGCATCTACTGCTTAAGAATCACTAACGATCTGTATGTGATAAAATCCGAGAATCGTTTAAACCAGTGATCATATCATTTATGAGAGTGTTTTGCTAAGCGATTAAATATTTTTTTTGAAGTGTCCCTATTATACAATACATTACAACCAACAGCAATTAGCTAATACATATGCCGGACCGGACTTTCAATTTGAGTTCAATCAAAGTGTCAGTATTGAAAGTCTGAAGGACGCATCGTGACAAACAGTTTAAACTCAATATCAGTTTCGCGCTTCAGTAGTCATCGAGATACTAATTATGACGTGCTTAACAAAGACGCCACGGGGAAAATAACTGCTAAATGAGTATTCTTTAGTTTGGAAATTTGTCAACACTTCCTGGAATATCGCCATGTACATAGGTGCGCATAAATACACGCATCATGCAGACGGAAACGGATAAACAGATGCATCCTCAATTTTCTGGCGTCCACACAAAGAGAAAGTGAGGAAGTCAACAACGATTTAGAATTGCACGGGCACGCCTGCATATGTGCATGTGCATGCATACTGTGTTCGATTTGCATTACTTGGCTGCACGGACGGTTATTGTATTTTTGTCAATGCGTCTTTCTATATAATCATATGTGAAACGCTTTGGATGGAAATGCGATATGCCATTCGCCAGTTTAGATACGTCGACTTTAGTAGCACCTGTTCCCGCGACAGTTTATATTATATATACATATATAGTAACGCCACCGACTATGGGGCACGCAGTTCACGAACAATGACACAGTACCGGTCCACCACCGTCCTCCTATTATAATAATATACGAAAGTGACTGCACACAGTCGTTCGAACTACAGAGCCCTCTCTTCATTACACTCACGTACATGTACCTGCACTCTGAGAACGGGGTGCCGCCAACCACAAGTGCCCAAACTGGCAATAGGTGGGTAAAAAAATACAAAGCCTATTTTATATACGCGGAAATATGCTGTGGTGGTATAAAAATTTGTCGGTGGGTTGAGGTCGTATAGACGGTAGCTCCATCTTGTGACTATCTAGGGCATGTCGATGGTGGATGTGCCTCGGCAGGTGTAATGTGTCAGAAACGATAAATACTTGAACATGGGATACTTGAAAATGTGTCAGAAGCGATAAATACTTGAGCGTGGGAGAGAACAAATATGGGATAGAAACCGAGGAAAATTCGACGACGAGCTGGCGAGGCTCCTTAAATAAAAATATTTCACCAATAGCATTTCAAAAACCAGTTCATTTTCTAATTTACACGATCAACTACGAATTATTATGAATGCTCCATCTATTTATGTTGCTTTTTATTTTTTTATTCAGCGTCATCAAAATGAACAAAAATACAGCATGGTAAATCAACGATGCATACAATTGGTGACGCAAAAATAAATTGTAATTTGTGAAACGTGTATTTAAAAGACACCACACGTTACCTTCGTCATAACTCTAAAATTAGAATAAAAATTAAGATTTCGATACAATACCTACAGATACATATTTAAACCACAAAATCATATTTATTTGAGCCTTTATTGCACGCATTAATTTCAAAAGTTTGGTGAAATTCAAAGAAAATTAAATCACTGAATTAATTTAACAGTTTCCAAATATTGAATTAATTAAATTAATTTAATTTTCCTTGTTAGTTACTAGATGATCACTTATTGAGCTTTGAACATTTTCCTAAACAACATATTTTGTATTTCTATATTTGCTAGTGCTGCGTGAGTGAATGAAACCTGAGTCTGAACTAAACAATTATTTTTAAAAAAATGGCAACACTTGCTCCATGGTAACATGTGAAACCATTTCTTAGAAATAGAATTCTATGCACAGTGAGGAAATGATTGACAAAGAGCAATTTGCAGTAATTGGACAATTAGTAAAATGTCCGGGAGACCTGAAGCTCTCGTTTGATCGACAACGACTGCAACTCAGATAGAGAATGATTCGGTCAATCTGACATCTTGCCAACTGTGTTGGAGCTCTACCGGCTGTTATATTCTGAACGACAATCGCTGCTGGAGACGCAGTGCATGTCTAATGACGTAGACAGTGCTATCCGACCATATGCACTGTAATATGGGCGTCTGCCGCAAAGAAAACCGCACGACAAGCGCGCATGCATATATTAGCGGCTCCGCATTTGCGGCACATTGCACAAGAATTGATGTTCCCTGAGTCGCGCATTATGTTTACACGTGCACCCCCCCCCTCCATCCCCATCTCTCCACCGTAACACCCTCCAACCGATTTGCCCATCAAAGAATGGTTTCGTTGTGGAAACAATCGGCCTACGCGTAGGCGAGGAACGTGTGTGCTCCCGTCATAAAAGATTGCAAAAATACATTTTACATGCTGAGAGCGGGCATTTTGCTCGTACAAAGACGTATTCGCCGAGAACAACTTGAAAGCGTTGTGACGTCACAATCGTACGAAAGCAGCACGCAACCCCCCTCCACCGTTTACTTGAGATTGAATCTGATTATCCAGCAATGGCAGAGAAACCCCAGAAAAGAAACAATCAGCATATATTATTGCGGGGATCCTCGGGTTGACATTTTTATGATATTATCAATACGAGTTCATCCCATTTTTGTTCCTTATGTTGAATATTTCATCTTAGCCATACCAGCAATTCGGAATTTCGTTTTATACATGTACCATTTTCATTTCGCATTCTCCATTGAAGAAAAATATATTTCTAATTTTTGTAATGTTGTATTATGTTTTGATGGGGGTCATAGAAAATTTATAATCGGTTTTAACTTTTTTTTTTTTTTTTTATTCACTGAAGTGACGGATCACAACAGGAAGATTTTGTACCCCTCTCAGAGCTTAGCCCCTATGTGAGAGGCACATTTTCACCAGTACCCCGAGCCAAAGCCCGCGCCGGGAATCGAACCCGGGACCGCCGAACCGCAGTCCGTCATAAACCAACTGCGCTACGACGGGACAGCAGCGATTATTATTTTGGGTGTGCTTTCGTTTGAAAATGAAATTTCACTAGGATGATAAACCCGGACATGGAGAACCAAATATAAAATAAATTCAATTAACAAATTGTAAAAGTGTTTTCCGAAAAATGAAGGTGTACGAGCCAAGACTGATGAAAGAGTCCTTTTACTGTTACTGTTGTTTCTTTTTAAAACGTCATGTGACGCGTACATTACCTATTACTCTACGCTTTATGCATGCATAATTTTGTAGGCTTTTTGTTAGAGGAAACGTAATGCCTACAGGGCGGCAGAAATGTATTGAAGCGAAACAATTTCTCGAGTGAATACAAAAATCGAATTTATTATGTAAAATAAAATTGCGAGATGTTAATTTCGACGTAGGAGAATTGATTGAAAACTTCTCGCACTAGACTGACACTACAGTAGG
The DNA here is from genome assembly GCA_034698785.1 of Mycogona germanica. NCBI lineage: Eukaryota > Metazoa > Arthropoda > Diplopoda > Chordeumatida > Chordeumatidae > Mycogona > Mycogona germanica. The sequence continues at coordinate 11,634 of JAQGBY010000798.1, forward strand.
CGCAACCGTGTGTAACAATTTTTGGAATGGGAGGAAGTAGTACTGACTGCACTAAACTAAAAGAATTGGAACAGATATGATTGACATTTGGATTAAAATGGAAACATTTTGTAATCGTATAACAACATTTTCTGCTAGCGCACTTCGCTGCATCGGCAAATCGCATAAATTAATTTGTATATGCGCTCCACCTGATTTTCTGACAGTTGAGGACCGACAAATTCTATTTTGCTAAAAGAAATGCTTAGGCACTAAAAGTAAATTCGTATACGTTTTAGAATATCGTCGAAGGTCTCAAGAGGTCAGAGCGACTGTTTCGTTCAGCATTTACTGTGCATGCGATCACGCGAATTAGAAAAGTCTGTTGTGAATGCTGATCATTTCCGCGCACGAACAAAAGCCAAAATTGCATTCATTATGTATTCAAATTAGATATGGGGAAAGATTTAAGTCTTGAGGGACGCAAACATAAAATTTATTAGTCGTCGACCAACATGCAGTGTCTACAGTACCACCATTGTACTCCCGCACGTAGGCACAACAAGGAAAATCATTTTTTCGGCCAAATTTATGTGACTGCTTTGTCGGCGTCGAGTGGGATGAAATTGGTTTTTCACATACAGCGAGTGCGTGGTTGGCATAAGCGCTAAATAAATTGGCATTCTCGGCGAAGCAATTGAAATAATGTAGCGAGCTGCATAAACTGATGCAGTTCCTCTGCAGTTAAAGAAGCACGCTGCGAATCCTCAATGTCTACGTGTAAATTGCCTAAATCACTGGAGACTATAATGCAGATTTTGAGACTATTGTGGCGAATGAGAAATAAATGCCGAGGAAAAGTGTGGAGTTTCGTATCTCAATGAAATTATAATTCATCCAGATGTTCCGGTATACGATTTTTCAGATGAAAATTAATGCACATGTTCGTGTGACTTTCCCACTTTGATATTGGAATAGAAATGTCTTCTTTCGAGAAAAAATTTCCAACTGCTTGAAAAAATTTTGAAACAGCTTAGAAAATATGTTTGATCCCAAGGATCAACCATCTAGTAAAGAAGATAAAAATTGAACGAGTTAGTAAAGATGTCCGTAAGAATGGAAGATCGAGAAATACATATCCGTCATTTGTTTAAGTAATATTATAATTTCAATACTGCACAAGTACGTGCTCGCTTTACATCGATTACAGCAGGTACGAACCTGGAAGGACCCACATTAATTTAAGCAAAATTTAATTACAAGTCTCTGTCAGTATGACTTAATTCTGAGGTGAGCAGACCATTAATTAGCTGAAGCAGAGCCATGATCCCCCTTAGTCTCTTTCCCAATCTCCTCCGCAATTCCATGCACGGTCCGACATTAATGGAGCTTATGCGTCACTAGGATACAATGGAGAGCTTCCACTAAAGATATATAATGTTAGAATACAGTTGGAAACATCATAGTCCAATGCCAAATCGCTGGACGAGCAATTCTACTTGAATCACAATATTGTGTAATTTGAACTGTTATTCATCAGCAATTTCTTTTCAAACGAAAATGGATAATTTCTAATCCTTAAACACATAAAATATCTCAGTTTTCTCAGGGTGCTGGCACCGACTCTTTCCTCTCCTTGGCTCTGTCTTTGTCCGTTCCACACTCTACACGACCTGCGAGCAAGGCATTGTTACGAAAATCTACCCGGATTAACAACGTGATGTTTACGGTCTAAGCTGGAGAAATGTAATTCTGCGTTAAGTCGGTTAGCTGGAAAAGCTTCTGTCCAGTCTTCGCTGTTCGCTATGTCGGAATACACGTCGCCAACCCCACTAAAGCGTATATAATAATAATAGGCTGCGTGGGGGGCCCAGCCTCTCCACTCGGCATGGATAATTTATGAAAGGCAACTCTGAGCCGCCAACGGGGACGCAACATATTATAAACCCTCGTCTGGTCATTCGGAGCACCTCCATTCGCCACCAATATCACCGACGCCCCCCTAACTCATATCGACCAGCATACATGTACATGTATTTTGAAACCTCCTACCCCACCCTCGGCACTTGCCACGGTAATTGAAATAATTCACGCAAGCCCTCTCGCTCTCGCTCTCTAATACATGTGCATGTGCACGCATGATTATATGCTGCGGAGAGGGGCGATTGGGAAATTCTGTGATCAGTTTATTCAACACCTGTAATTAAATTTACACGTGGGGAGTTCATAAAGCCAGCCTCATCAATATTTCAATTCAATTTTATCAATTTTATTAATTTTATTAATTTTATTAATTTTATTCAATATGAAATTTATTTATACTGACTTATTTAACGTCCATCATAATTTTACAAATCGCTAACATATGATGAGTCCAGCTAAAACAATTACACCAAATTATATCAATTACTAATGCTTAATGCCCACGCCAATATTTAATATTTTAACGTGCATTCAATATATTAAAATTCAATCAATGTAACGAATCAAATAATTAATAAATGAAACTCCTCTTTTCAAATAAAACCACCTCGGAGCTCCCATAAAGTCAGCAGTAAATGCGAGCACCATTGCGAAGAATATTGAAAATTAATATCAACAAAATCAATTAAAAAAGTATACTCAAATGCACACCGCTCGCGTTTGCCGAATTGCGAAATTGAAAAGCACGGTCTAAGCTGATAGCGTGCTTTCCTAGTGGCCCGTGATCGTGGTTTCGATTCCGGCCAACACCTTGGAAATTTTTCTGGCGATAGAATTTCCTTCACACGCCTTCTTTAGGAATAGAAGTAAAATCATGAGCCGTACCTGTACGATATCGAGACGTTAAAGTTCCTTTTCCTAGGTAGCCTAGGTTAGGCATCAACGTTGAATATTCTTAACAAACATTCTTAACACGTGTGAACAGTTCAGCATTTTCAGGCTTCGTATTTTTCGAATAGCCCTATCGTCAGCAGGGTGTTCCAGACACCTATACTGGTTATCAGGTCGTCATCACCTGCAAACGACTAGTATATATTCGAGGGATTTCTGACATCATCTATTGCAATACTTCCAAGGCACACACACGCATGCGTATGCTGGTCGGATCAAGTGCCAGGCAAATGTACAGGGGGGAGCAGCTTACATCCGATGTTGGTTATGTGTTTAACTGTTGAGCAAACAGAAGCGACCATTGTCTAAATGCAAATAAGGCTAGAGGCAACCTTGGTCTCGAACCGTATCTGTTTTATGACCGATTGTTCCTTTTCTCCTCATGAATGTATTTTGGCAGCCCCCGGTGACGCACCGCGCAGCTGCGGAAACATTGTCCACGCGTGTGCTGACGATGTTGACAACTAGTTCTCTTGAGCGCTCATATGCCACGTCAAAGGAAGTCCACCAGCATTTCCGCTCTACCCCCCACTCCCAAAATTTCAGAAAGTCTCTGTCAGGAATCGAACCCGCGATCACGGGAATATCAGCTCAACACGCTAACCACTACGCCACACGAGACCAATTAAACAGCTGTCACCTGTGCAACCGGTTGAGAGCGGAAGCGAATAGATATTTTCTAGCAAAAAATGTCAAACGTCATCAATTGCGAAATAAGTATAATAATAAAAATTTAAAATTGGTCTTGATGCAGCTTTTGAAAGAAGGAGAAAAATGACGAGAATCTATGGTTTCGCAGCAATTTACAGAACGATCATAAACATTTAATCGTTTCCTGACATACAGTTTAATACAGAAAGCTGCTCTTTCGCTCTTTTCTGGAACGAGATCATATTTTCATAATTTTAATTTTCGGTGAAGCCCTTTTACGAAAGGACATGGAAATGTGTTCTGTCTATTCTCGAGTCTCCAGAGGACGTTTGAAGTCCATGACGTCACAAGTGACGCTGTACTAACTAATACGAGACACGTTTTTGCCAGTTGGCGGCTGTAGTGGAATTACTGTACACGGTCTCTCGTTCGCTTTCTCTGCCTATCTCGCTTTCTCGTCGCTGTTTCTTTGCGGTCGATTTCTCATTTTCGACGAAGCTCTTGTCTGCGCAGGGCCGGATTCACATTTTCCGAGTGGTCCGCCCCCCCATGCCAGACCTCCATTTTAAACCTGTGACATAAAAGAGCAAAGGTCTAACCCGTCCACAATGTTATTTCATTCATTTTTTATGCGGCTGTGAATTTCAATTAGTCAGTCAAACTGAAATAGCACGCCACGCTGCCGAACTATGCATATTTGAAATTTCAATTTTCACGATGTTAACCATGAAACTGCTCTTCCTGTAATTTCCGAAATTGCGTGTGTGACACCCGTGTGAAAATAACGAGCGTGTGGGACGCCCTTTAAAATTAAATTAATAATGTAGTAGACAGAACCAGGCAATTTCGATTGCTGTCATTGATACGAACGTGTTTCAGGGGTCTCGTGTGACGTAACGGTTAGCGTGTGGAGCTGTTATTTCCGTGATCGAGAGCTCGATTCCAGACCGAGGCCATCGGAATTTTTCGGGTGAGAGAAATTCCTACGCACGCCTTCTTTCGGAATGGAAGTAAAGCCGTGAGACCCGTGTCTGTACGATTTCAGGTACACGTTGAAGATCCCTACCTAGATAGTTTACACTAAGCCTGGGCTAGATCCTGGGGATCACGAACAGGCTGGTGGACCTCCGTAACATATCTCAAAGCGTGCTTCAAAATGGGGCAGCCACGAATAGGCAAATAGCAATGCATCGTGTGCTGTGTGATTGCCCGCGTTTGGGGGGCAGCAACAGTTTCGCGAAGAGCGAGAACCGTACTCTCTGCAAGCAGTCACGATAAATTGAAACATGATCATTAAATATCGGGCAGACAACTGTTTTAACATGCGAAGTGGAAATACGATAAATATTCCCACTTGTCCCCCAATAATGAGGGGCCCCAAATGCATCTACCGCATTGACAAGTGAGGGGATGTGTAATGCGGCCCGGGCTCTTTGGTGCTGTAAATCTCGGTGGTCGCGCGTGCTTGTGTGCGTGTCGCGATCGATATCTGGCCGCGAGAAACAAACGCGCTTTCCAAATATGGAAGCAAATTGCGCAAACGCGTAGTACGAGTCTACCATAGGCCGTTTACGAAAAAAAAATAATCCGGAAAATGACGCCATCTTCTGATCACTCGGTCAACATTTGCAGTTTAAATATTTTTCTTGACCGCTTATGCGGTACCACTGTCATTTACAATTTTTAAAAAATACACGTTGTCGCAAATGTAAAGAGGCCAATACCAGAAACGGGATTTCGGACTGCGTAGCACGTAGACGCACGTCACACGTGACAACGCCAACTTATTGTACTGTAGGCGGGCTGTCGCGTTGCGGCTGGCAAGACTGCAGCACTAACATGGCCAGGACGCCCCGAAAGAATAATTCAGAAATATTCGCGAGCGCAATGCGAGATCCATACATCGCCAACTGCGTGGGTGTGTGTATGTGCTTGGTGAAATGATTTCTGTATTTTTCCGCAAACCGCCGCCAGTTAAACGACGACATTTCTCCACATTTTTTCACCCCCTTCTCTTTTCTCAAATTCGCGCCAACACGAAACCGACAATCGGGCACGGTCATGCATTGTCACATTTTATTAGCTCGCCCGCAGCAACAGCAACACTACAGAATAGAGCGGCTATGCATTAGATAAATGAAATGTACTCTCTCACTATGAAGGAATGAATATAGGAATACATGTATATAGACCATTTCACTCGTATACAGCGGTTGCCAAGACAAACTAGATGGTTGTTGGCAAGTGGGCAAATATATGTGCGATATGATTTGATGTACAAATCTAATAATAAATTTTCTATATGCGATATTTCTTTTCGGTTGAATGGAAGCAATCTGCCTGGTAGATAGATATACCGAGTATGACATACAGTATCTATTATGTGTAATGCGTGTCACGGTTTTCTGAATGCATGCTGTCAGCGAAGTTGCATTTATCCAAGCCAATTATACTAATTAGAAAATGAGCATCAGAATTACGAGTTCACATCAAAGCTTCAGACGCCCCGTATCCGCATCTGTGGCCAATGCTAGGGGTAGCGTAAACGAAATGGAGAATGTAATGTCTGGTTTCCCCTTCGCCAATCTTTAAACCCTCCGTTCCCGCTTAGTAGCATCGATAGGTCATAACATTTTGGTTGAGAAAGTCTTCTCCAACTTTCGAAATGACCAAACCTTCCTCACAATGTGTGAAAAGCGTAACCGTGTTCAAAGATAATATTTTTAATCGAATAATTTGTTAATATGTTTCTGCAATTGTCGGTAAGTAATAAAGTATCAGCAATACAGCCGCGTGTCGTGGACTGGGAACTCAAGAGGATATAATTGTAGCGTTCTTTGAAATGTACGTTGAGTGACAGAATTAAAAATAGATTAGTGCAATCTACAGTAACGAAATTAATTGACAAAGCAAACTAAGTGATGGCGGCGAATTTTCTGGGGAAGTCATGACTACTCCCTTCCGGCTCACGAATATTTTTATTTACGAATCACGAATATATAACAAGTACAATTTCAATGTATGCTAGGCTTAAAATTCACTACGGGAAATAAAAAACTTGTGAAATGTTATTCGGATTGGAATGAAATCCGAATAGCATTTCACAAGTATTTTACAAGCATTTTGTATAAGTATGCATAGGCAATTCCCGTGCAAGCCAACTATAAATTTGGTTTAACTTTATGAAGAACTTTTATTTTTGCTGGAATATCGATACTACAACGGAAGTGGATAAAATCTCGAAACGGTGATGATACTAGTGTAAATTATCACTTTTTAAATTACATGCTAGGAAGTTTTGGTCTGGTGCGTTCCTTTAATTTTTAAAGACACTTGCGCACTCACTGAAAGCGTCGTGATTTTGTATGTGCCTGATTATCTAGGAATGAGAAATTAATTCGCCTTGAATTTCAGTAAGCGGTCATTACAAATCCAGAATCCGGTCCTCCAAATACAGACTGGACATTTTGGAAATCTTAGTTTTGTTCGATCAACGACAATTGAAAACTAAGACAATCCCAGAGTCTCTCCATTTCAATATTTCAACGCCACCGTTTCCGTAAGTGGCTTCAAGCATGCATTGCAGCTCCTCGAATAGCGGCCACCGATGCAGAACTAAATTTGTGAGTGCCTCGCCATTACGGCATTAGCCAGACCTCATTCGGAACGACCTCGGCGATCATTTTCTGTCTGTCTGTCCGCTCCCATTACTTCCGTCCGCTTATCGACCCCCATCATTTAGTTGGCAACGATGCTCCGTTATTACATTGCTGCTTCTCAATGGTCATGCCTCCTTCTGAGACCTCCAGCCCGACCAACACCAATGGACGTTTCACAGTTGGCAGACTCTTATCTCTCTTACTACATATTTAAGAAACGAAATCTCTAAAATCATGTGGACGAAAACAATACGCACCACAGATTTTTATAATTGTAAAATTCACAATTATCAATAGACACGAAACATGGCTAGGTTGAGTGGAAGTCTCAGGAGGATTTATAGCTCTACGTACAATAATTTCGTGTAACCGCTGTACTGTTTGAGTGTCCCATTCCCGTGTTCACATTCCGTTGCAATGCTGCTATGCATTTTCAAGAGATGTTTTCGACGGCATGAGCTTTGCTCTTTTGCAGTATTTTTGAGGCTCAAAATATGCTTCTATATAATATCGTTTTGACGGTAGGTTATCTGGTGGTTGTTACCTGACAGCGCATATCTTTCGGGATTCTCTAGAAATAAGGATCTCAGATAACTTCATAGACAAATCTACCGCTGCCAGGATTACTGAAAGAGATTTGCTTCATCAAGACGCGAAATTGACAAACAAGGAATTAAATTGGGAAACCCATAGAATTGAAATTATACAACTTTTGTCTCGCCTTAGAAATATACTGTTGTCCTTGGGTGTCGTTGGTGCCCATGTGTGCTGGAAAATGGTCCATGTGCCCATGTCAGCGCTCAGCTAATTCGGAGTCTTTGCTCTTGTATCTCTTATTAAGACAGACGTTCGATAAACATATTCTCAAATAGCAAGCGGTACGTCTAGAAGAGCCATAACGTTTATCGTTTTTATATAAACGGAACGTGGTCACGTTAACCATACTGTAATAAACTTATATGTACGAATATGTCTTATATGAGTTTTCCGTTTGAACATGAAATTAATTTGGAAAACTCGTAGTACGAGTAGTACAGTAGAGGCGAAGTACGACTTGTCGTTGCCCAGTTGGTTCGGCGGTCCCGGGTTCGATTCGATTAATATTGTACTTTGTTTCTGTTTGCAAGATATACATTCTGTATTGAAAATGCAAAAACAAATAACAAAACAAAAATATCCGTTTTAGTTGTGCCGCCTGATTCGGAACCACGATAATAAGATATCGACTGTATACAGAAGTTTGTGTTGACACATTTGTCAACCTCATATAAAGCCACAACTTCCGTCAATATTTTTTATGTACGCAGTTTATATCGTGAGAACTCGGGTTTCGTATAAGACGAATTCCATTTTTATGAATGTCTGGTGCACACACTGAACACCAAATACGGAATCGGGAAGTAAAAGTAGATTCAATCAGGAAACAGTCCTCACTGATGTCCACACTTCAAGAGGACGCTCTCCCGATGAGAAATAAATACTGTTCAAACAGCATTTACTTTCCAAAATGTTTATTTTTTTTATTACTACAGCTTTTTTATGACTAGAGCGGGGTCTCCGGTGGACACGGGAGATTATTATTTTTTCTTTCGTCGTCCTCCCCATGCTGCGTTTTCCCAAACCGAACCAATATCCTCCGAACACACCATCAATCTCTGCACAAACTCAGATGTCAGTTCCACTTTGTCATCCCTTTTCTGCTTGCCGGTGGCCCTATACAGTACATATACTCCGAGATTGTCGGCTATGGTTTCTGGAATTTTGTCGCGGTGGTGGCGCTGATCGTTCATGCTGGCAAAGATGATCGATATATCGTTTAATCGATAAATATTAATCTGTGTAGGTGTGAAGCAGACGCAAACCGATATTCGTATAAAAACAAAATCAATCATGGCAAGCTATGCATACGAACGAATGCTGTGATGATAAATGGTGGGGGAAAAGGAACAGTAAGTTAAAACATTAATGTTGATTGTGCGTTGATATCAATCAACAGTTGCTGGTCGCTTCGATGAATGGATGAATTTATATTATTTATTGATACAAAAATAGTACACCGACAATATTGTTAAGAAAGAGATACGTTCCCTGTTTAAAAAACTTCATCCATTTAATTTGTTTTTAGAGAAATCGAAATAAAAAAAATATCATTTAAGAAAGTATTACTACGTACTCTGTACTACTATTAAAAGAAAATTTCAAAAGGAAAAAAATACGCGACAAATGGTATGAGATTTTTTCAAACGAGTTATGATGCACTACAATCTCTTATACAAGACAGCTGCAAAGTAAATTGTGATTTTATTGTCTTTTTTCCAGGGGAATGTCTAGACGATAATAAAACGTCTTCTGCAGTAGCAAGTAACGCGATATGGCCGACGGAATTTATTGAAAAGCTTCATATTACAAGTTATGACATAGTCTTGTAATGAAATGCTTGTTGCTATGGGAACGCTAAGTGCATGTACTTCATTAACAGTAAGTGCATGCGGCAATTGAGTGGACCAGCGGTCTTTGCCAGGTCAGACCACTAAATCCATATCAGAACGTCACTCTCTCATTCCTGGACACTACTAATTTGATTAGTCGAACGAATGAACAGAAATCGTGCACAATGAACTGCCGACCCAAATGTCGATGTTATCCCAACCACTAATTACAAGAAAGACAGCTATAGACATTTAAAAAAATTCATGTACCTTGAAAATTTTCAGAATAAATAAATAACAGTGAGTTTTGTGCTTTGCGAAAGAAAACATGCGAATGAGTTGAGATTGGTTGACGCCGCGGATCGTTTATTTTACATTTGATCCGCCATGCAGATAGATAAAGGTTTTGCCACATATACGCAATCTGACGACGTATAAATGTGTGCGTACCATTATTTCTTGCCAGCATTGTACCAATACTTGGTACTGTGTCACGGGTTGGTCACGGGTTCACAGCCCTCGAAGGCTCGACGGATCATGCAGTACACCGCTTTTTGATTCGTGATTCGCAGGTTGCCAACCTCGGCTTTTTATAAACTCCAATCTCTCGCACGGTCGACCCACATGTACCGAATGGATATATACATGTACATCGGATGCTGGTGCGTTATAGGTCGTTCTGAAAATGGCCGATTTCGCTTGTCTAGGCCGCATCACCGCATATACCGACACAAGATGAATTAAAGTTTCGCCCCTCCGTCTCCCTTACGTAATCGTTTAATCGAATTTCAAAATTGGTGGAGGAGAAACATAATTCTGGACTGCAGGTGTTTTGTTAATGAGACACGTAATGCCTGCAATGGTCACATTTTCCTGAAGAGCCAATACGCTAGTAGCTTCTATGGCATTACAATACATGTCGAAAAATGAAATTTAATAATAAGAATTAAAATTTTGATACCACTTTGGAACGCCTGAAATTAAGGTAGAAATGCTGGACGCGATCATTGGTTAAATGGCCTCACATTTTCAATATCAGTTCATAAAATAGTTCATTCAATAAACACCAGGAGATTGCTAATTTTTCCTGGGAATTAATAATAAAAACGTAAGACACGGTGGAAAACGTCTTTCTCGCTATCAAAGTCTCTTTCAGTTGAACTGCAGCGAATGCACTGGCATCGAACCCAGGACCATCGCACCACAAGTCTACCTGTCTACTACCCGCTGGGCAACGACGAGACTTGTAAAATTTCTTCAAGAGTTCGGTAATATTTATTCTACAATATGTTGGTGAATGGATTGGGGGTAGAACTTCTTTGATGCACCTCGAAAGATCTCGGTGAAACTTTCTCAACACGAGCGTCTCAACTCGGCACTCTGAGAAAGATCGATAACTGAGATGAGAAGAGGGATGCGCGTGCGTGGAAGGAAGACGAGAGAGAGAGAGTTGGAGAGAGCAAGTGAGCGAAAACGAGAGGGAGAGAAAAAGAAGGCTAGAGCCAACCAATCTTCTTCATAAATAACGTCTCCTGGAAGGAGCGTCATCAATTTGTCCTACAATAGAAAGACGATTGGATGACGCGATACTGAGGAGCTGCCGCTGTGTGCTTGCTGTATATAGATCACGCTGCCGTCGTCATATAGTCGTAGTCTTTGTTGGAAATGCGGTCGAACCAAGGAGCTGCAAGGGGAGAAGCTAAAAGAGCGTATTTATTGAATATCAGGAAACATCCAAGGTAGAAAATGGTTCGAAATTCATATTGAAATCCGAAACAAAAAAAGCGCGATTTAAATCTCCAACGAAACTTATTTCATTCTTTATACTAACAAATTAACAGCATCACAATTGTTTAAGTGCAGTTTCTGGACAAAAAATATAGGATATGGAGTATTCCTGTCCTCTTCTCGTATTAGTCTAAATAAGAGAGGAATATCACATGAAGTGAATGAAATAAATTATTCTTTGAATTCAGTGCAGTGAAAGAGACTTTCATAACCATCATCATCCTCAACCATGTCAAGGAATGTCAAAACCATGTCAAACCTTTACCTACAATCTAATGATTTTTGTGTAAAATTATGCAGAAAATGTTTATTCTTTGCGACGAAGTGTACGATTTTTGAAAAAATTACAGGTACGCTTTATTAAAACAAAACATGCGTTCAAGAAATTTTATTTTTGTGTTTGATAAATTGTGAGTGATAATTTTATGCGCCTGAACTACTGTAAAAGTAACCAAACTGCGAGAAACGCAATTTAAAAAATATATCATAAAGCTTGCGATTTACATATCCTAAATGTTAATATTAGTTTGTAGCGTTAGAATTATTGAAGAATTGTTCAAAAATATCACAGAAATGCTAGTACCATTATTCTTATCTATATTGCATAAAAGCAATATTTCATCTATTTAAAGTATTTTATGTAACTTATTCGTTTCTTTGAGTTTATTCAACTTTTTCAGAGTATCAGAATCTAGCCACCAACGGCCCGGAGCACGTACGCATGACTCGATTTGTACTCTAGACTTGCGCGTCTTTGTACAGAACTCGCGCTTGACAAAATGTCTACTACATCAGCCGAAAGCATATACGCTCTGAGACGCTCATGAAGACACCCGTATATACATGTACATACGAAAGAGGAAAGAGAATCACTCCCAAGACCTTTTCCAACAGTTTACCACACTCGATAAAACGTGTCAAGTTGTTTTTGAGAACACGTACACGCTTCACGACACGGAAACGCAGTCTAAAATAACATCCCATCAACCCGAATAGTCTTCTGAAACACTTTCCTCGCCTGTACTTCGGGACCACCATCGCCAACACTACCACCACTATCACATTCTTTTAGTGCTCGGCTAATACGGCTATCGAGAGAAATTTTCAATCGCCCATTTTCAATCAGACTGCGGACGATTATTTCCACGACATCGAAGTGCAGTCCGCATCTGTTTCCAACCATAAAAATCCGTGCGCCTTCTTAAAAAAAATTAGGCAACTAAAATATCGTGTGCATGTATTCACGTTATTTTTTTAATTTTCAAGTTTCAATCGTAATGCAACACTCACAAAATAAAAGAAAACATTATTTCATGGCATTATGCCATGAATTCTCATGAATCTGCGTTTTAACTTTCGCGAATTAAAATACACTCTGAGTTATAAAAAAAAGTAGACCCCTATAAAAAATATCACAACTTCGTGAAAAATGCTTCGATTTAAATGAAATTTTGCAGTGTTCTTTCTACTTTAATTTGTAGAGATTCAAATTTGCCGTGCACAAGGGGCGCTGCATATCACCATAATTTTATTTTCCGTAAGTGGCGCGCCACATTGCTGACTGATGCCAACAAGAAGGACAGACAGGAACAGATATCTAACAGTTGCTAAGAAAATATCCTGCACATCTTGTTGATTTTATCTGGTTCACAGATGAGAAGTTGTTCACTGTATCAGCGCCATTAAACAGTCAAAACGACCTTCTTTATGTAAAGAAAGGAAGACACCAGAAGAGTTGCTGCTGAATGACTCTTTCGCAAACGGCAAACGCCCAACATTTAGCAAATCGGTGATGTTGTCTGTTAATGTTTCTGCACTCGGCCGAACTGGAATTAAACCAGGTTGAACCCGGAGAACCCGGTCGATAGAAAATATTACTGTGATGAACTCTTGACCAAACAACTTCAACTCCAAAAACCATTCGACAAATCTCGTTTTTTATTTTTTAACAATCCCAACTGCTTCAACGGGAAACGCCACAGTTCAGAATCGAACCCAACCACTTCCACAGGCCGGACTTGAATCCAGTAAGCTATAAAATTTGGGGAGTTCTCCAGGAAAAGATTTACAGATCGGAGATTACCAATAACGAAGACTTGAAACTACGAATAAATGTAGCTTGGACTGAACTTGAATTAAAAATATTTGGATCGACCAACGTATAATAGATTCGTTAATCAAAGAAAGGCGCGTTAGACTCCGGGGTTGTGTCAAGGCCAACGGAGAACATTTTAGCACATTTTATAATTCATTTTTGTACCTACACTAATGTTTTATTTAAGTGCCAAATTTCATTTAAATCGAAGCATTTTTCACGAAGTTGTGATTTTTTTATTGGGATCTACTTTGTCATGACTCAAGTGTAGTCTTGTTGCTGAAAAGCAACGTTATACCGAAAGTTTGCCGATAGCACGACTATTTTCCATTTCAAAAACTTCTGAGCTTCATTTTGCATTTCCTAGGTGTTGAACTGGTAATTGCTTAGCCTTTGGAGTGCCTTGGCACGCACACACACACAGTTTCTGAATGCTCTTTGTGATAATCCTGCACGCTTTCTTTTAAATAATTAATCACAAACCATTTTTTTTACCGGGTTTAATCGCTAGCGCTCGTTTGTCTATAGTCTGGCAGTTGTACTAATGGCTCGGCAAACAGATAAAAATAAACAAACGCAGATTACACAACTACTTTGCGCAAAAAAGAAACAAACTCAGACGAGACAAACAATAGAATAGGGGATGGGGGTGGGCGGGGGGAACGCGAAAGCAGAGTCGTAAATATTTTCCGAATTAACCGAAACAAAGTGCTCGTGTTTCTGCTAGTTTAAGTCGTTTGCTTCGACAGAGCAAGCCAAGACCCTTCTAAATGAGTCTCTAAATTATATATCCCAGTGGAAATATCGGGTAGGCCTTCATTCATTACGGCGTTATCTAGATTACGCGGAGAATTACGTGGGCTGTACTGAGGACCAACTTAGACATAAAACATTCTAGGGCGCATTAGGATTCTATAAAGCTCGTGTTCGTCTCTAAAGTTCACCAAGAATAATCTAGTTAAGTACCGTGCACATAAATGTTCTTGCAGCTTTGGCAAGCGTATCGTGCGATTTACTGATCCAATCATCGCCTCCATGGATTCTGATCAAGGACGGACGGGTAATCGAGCGTATTGATTGTTTGCACTAACCACATGTGCTGCCGACTGTGGTCACTGGTGACACCTGTTATTCGATAGGGTGGCACCAAGTGTTGTCGCAACAGTCATGGATTGACAGCATCTACATGTATATTTGTACTGTTATCTTCAATATTTATGCTACAATCGTCTAACATTCGTGAAAATAAATGCCATGTAAGGAAAAAGTCTAGTTATACCAATTTTCTGCAAAGGCACTGGGAGATAATAATGCCATTTTGTATATATTTTTCTTTATTCTCATCACTGTAGTCTTTGCCCTGCAGGCGTTTCTTTACCCCTCGTGGTAAGGGACACATTTTCACCAGTACCCCGGAATCGAAATTATCGAGAGTCCGCGCCGGGAATCGAACCCGGGACCGTCGAGCCACAGTCAAGTGTTACAGTGACGATTATTGAAAATGCCTGGTATGAATAATAATTATCACAGCGAAATTAGCGATGGCTTCGTTTCGGGATCACATCAGAATAACTAGTCAGTTTTTGTTTTGTCGAAAATTTGAATGATACATGTTTGAAACGATATATATATTTTTCTTTTCTTTATAAACGATATTTCTTCGATGGCATTACCGACTGGTTTCAATTTTTCAATGCACTGATTGCTCAAGTTATCGAACTTTATTCACATTTTACGTTGAAACAAAGACGCCAAGTAATTTGTAACGTAGATACATTAAATACTGTATTTATACCTGTACCACCACCCATACCTGTCCACGAACAGAATGACGAATTTTTTCATATTCACGTTATACTAATAGGTGCATAAATGCAGCGTAATGTCATAAAACTTTGCCATGTCGAAGCAGTCCGCCTCTACCTATACAAACACACACGTTTGCCGACAGTGAGTCAATTAAACCAAATTGGACCGGACTACGACACCATGTGGTGATGTGGCCGCCAGACACATGCTTTCTTTTTCCACAATGGAAAAATGTTTATGTGCAATGGCGCTAAGCCCACGCCAACACGAATTTAGGAGATTAAATCGAGCGTTTTGAACTATGAGAGTGGAGGTCAACGTACAATAATGCATGGCCGGCCACCGATCTCCGAACACTTGGCTTGTGTGGCGGTGCGCATAGCGACATCTGGTGGTCGCCTCTATCACTTTTAGTCCGACCGAAAGAACAGCGTTACGTTGCTTTTCAGTTGAAGCACTTTAAAATAATTTTATAATTATGCAAAATTCAGGAAAGGTAACATATTGCTGCAGAAATAAATAATTATACATTCTGAAATGTTCATGTATAAGTGGGCAGCACAATTCCACATTCATGAATAATATTTGACATTTTTTCCTTTACTGATTGTGTTCAGCTAGCTGATTTGGGATATTTGGTGATAGGATTATCGCAACAACCGACAAAACGAACAAAGTTTTCCTATAAATAAGCTGCAATTTTTTAAAGACTAATCCTCTACGAAAGTACTAGAACAAACAGAAAACATGCATATTTGGTATAATAACAGTACACTTGTTTGGGAAGAAACGAACGAGAAACGCTGAATAAAGAAGAGACGTTTAAAATATGTATCTTCATTGTACATCAGACTAATTAGCAATCGTCTTCGGTCGTGCCTGTTTTTATGTTACATAGATAGCATGCATAACAATACTGTAGTGCACATCTAGACTACAGTTTAGTGTTTAACGTAAGACTAAGAATTCTCATATTTCAAAACAAGTCTTGTTTTTACAGCAATTCGTTGCGGTATATTTTGTACGAGTATATTTTGTATTACCTTGCAGCGTTTGTTTATAAAATTCTATAAATGGCAGCAATCCTTATCGCTTCTTCCAAATTACCACAAGTGTTTCCCGGCAAAAATTATACTTTTTGAATATTTTCTCTGATTACAAAAAACTCAAAAATCTTATGTGCTCACAACAATTCAACAAAGGACAAATAGTGTAAAAAATATAACGGGTTTAAGATGAGACACACAGCGCAAAAAGTCATTTCCACAGCAGCTGTTTTTCCACCATCAACGGTATTAAACACAATTTATTGGGTGATAACTCATAGGTTGTCGGAAATCGAGTTGACAGCTCTGTCCGACACAAATAGAAGAAGGCGCATTGGTACCGACCAATGAAATATCACATCCTGATGTATTTCCGATTACGGTCACCTATCACTCGTTTCCGAAACGAATACAGGTCGTTTCTGACAACTTCAGGAGCTGACCGAATGAAAGATCCATAGGTCGTCTTGCAGCCAGACAATCAGAAAAAACGAATCAAAGAAAATAAAGCACTGCCAATAGTGACAACATTGATGTGTAGATCCCGAGCATGCTCGTATCTTAGAAACTAAATGTATCCTAGATGTCGCCAAAGTCAATATATTTTAAAACGAAAAAAATTTCATCTACCGTGCAAAATACAACAACGGGGAATGAGAATTTGACTTTTTTCTCCCTGTGTTATTCCGAATTCCTGACATTAGGGTCACCTAGGCAATTGTTGTTTTGAAAATTTCATTTAAACAACGCTTGATGAAAGATATGAAATCTACAAAACTTGACGAAAATGGTAACTCTTTTTCTTTACCTCGAATGCATTCAAAAGTATATTACAATATAATGAATATATATTAGCAAAGACATAATTTTCTCTTTCTCCATTTTCCTTCCCTTTCACATTTCGGAATTGCGTTTTAGCAGAACCACAACTGATGATGGAAGGACTACGCAACTCCCGAAAACAGCATTGTAAGCATTTAAGTACGACATAAAAATTTAAAAGCATTTAAAAAATTTTTTAGACGAAGGTAAAGTGTGACATCATGTTTCGCAAATTTCAGTTCATTTAATATTTTTGGAGTCTCGGCAACTCGCCGTCAAATTTTCACAATTTCTGTCCCATATTGTTTTCATTTATATTTTATAATAAATGTAGGTTGGGGCTCGAGTTAATTAAATAATGTAACCCACTTTCGAAAATAATTTAGTAAATGTTATTGTAGAACAAAATGCTAATTTGCGTGTTCACTTTACATAACAATTAATAGTTTATTAAATAAAATTATGACTTTGGTGGACGAAGTTTTCTACCACAATCTCTCCATTTTTATCTGTCACGGAAATAGGTTTTCATTGGAAATTTTGTTGTCCTTGTTCGCGTAACATTAGTAAAATAGCTTGCCCCCCTCCCCATTAATAATGCATGACTATAGCATGTCTACAGTAAATAGTTAGCAGCATCAATTTTAATGACTCCGATATCATATAAACTGCAATAAAAACTAGTCACTTCCAAACGGCCACAGGCATGAAGTACTGTACATGTCTGTTCGTTGGATACAGCCGATATAGACGCTCATACAAAATGCACGATGTGTACAGTGCTCGGTTTCGTATGTGCGCATATATGGCAGGCAGAAACATATTTTATCGATTTTTCAGCGCGCTTTTTTATTGCTACAGGCAGGAATGACGAGAAGCGAGAGCAGGAGCGCACATATATATTCAAAGTGTATGGCGGAGGACATTTATATAAATTATGCAATTTTCTTTTCGTCAAAAAAAAAAAAAAATAGAGCGCACGACAGCAAAATGCCTGGTTTTATGGCGTGTGTGTGTGTGTGGCAGTGACAACTTTCAAATTTTCATCTTAGCGGATATACATGTATGAATGTGTGCGAAAGAAAAAGTCATTTATTGTCGATATGGTTATACATAGGCAATCTTTGGGGACTACTAGTGTGGTGACAAAATAAATCAAAATGTGGTTTCAAAAGTTAGCTACAGTTGCGGTTTCGAAAATATGTTTCTAGACACATGCCATGCGCATTTATGAGCTAGCTCATCCATACATCGAAACACGAGGAATTTCTGAATATTTATGATACCATGTTTACTGCACTCACGCTGGTGTTGATTGAAAATATAATCTCGGCCACCAAACACTTATCAAAGAAAAATTACTGAGAAGTAATTAATTAAATATGGTTAAATATGTACTAAAAAATATTTTTTAACACAGACATCGATTTTGTTTTATACAAAAAGCTCGTTTCTTATATCCGCATTTGAAACCGCGAAAACCATAAATTCACAAAGCCTGATGACATGTCGATCGATTTTTGAAGCTCCGACGCTATTCTTTTGAACACAAAACAATGGGGGCTTATGCCGCATCAGCGAATCTGACTATTTGTATAGCAATGCCTAAACTAAATGGAAACCAAACACCGCAAACATGCGTTGAACATCATCGACAGTGAAACCACGATACACGGTAACACGTCAGCGGTTCCAGCAAGAACGAAATGCAATTTTCGCGCAGAAATAAGGCTACCAGATCTCGGCATCATCCAGCTTCATATTCACGCTACTCCATATGCATTATCGATTAATATTTCTTTATGAACTCACACAGACAACGGATTTCGTGTATAAAATTATCTTCCTGCGACTGGTCGTCGTCGCGTGAACCCAGACGTTACATTTTTCGGCGTGTCCGGGACCACCGCCAAATGAGCAATGCAACAATAAAATATTGTTGCAGTTTCAGTTGCTGAAACGTTCGTTTATTTTGCGTACGTTCGAAATGGCTTCTACATGTATGAAGGAAACTAAGGTGTGAGGAATCACTCTTGTTTGATTTGTTTTTAGTTTTGTCATCATGAAATATTTCGTTTCAGACATGGAAGACTGGTCCCATTTGGGAGTAGGTCTCAGCACGACATTAGATGAAACGCATTTTAGTAGTATTCCGTATAGAATATGAAACGAACGAATGAGGACGAGACGCGCATGTGCGCCTCTCTGACGTAGGTGCTTCACTTTGCTTTCTCTTTTTTTATTTTATCGTTGCGTGCGCATAAATGTCAAAATCATCCATTGAATTGGCTCTCTGTTGATCCCTGTCGAAAAACCCGTCGCCGTAGCTGCTTTTTCGCTTGAACCACGGCCGCGTTTCCATTCAGAGCGAGGTTTTCGTGCGAGCGACGATGGCGCCGCGCTACGGCTTCGCGATGATGATGAGGATGACGGGGGTGCGTTAAAACAACTCCCCGAATTACACAGACACCGTATATTTGTTATTTTTTTTATAAACAACAAAATATATATAAATGCGGGACATCATATTCGCAAATACGTCGTATTTTTATTAAATGTGGGGTATTAGCGATAACTGCATTTTAAATCGAGAAAGGGTGAATTCTGGATAGCACCGAATGAAAGACGAACCTAGTGGCGAACTTGTTTTTATAATAATATTTTACTATTGTATTATTTAATTAGAACTGGTAATTGCGAAAAGACCCGGTCTTTTCGAAACTATATTTTGTCGCAATTACCAGTTCTAATTAAATAATAGTAAAATATTATAAAAACGAGTTCGCCACTCGGTTAGTCATTCATTCGATGCTGTCCCGAATTCCCCCTTTCTCGATTTAATATCACACAGACGACCTAACAAAATCTTTTTCATTAATTGTACTTTAGTTCGTCAAAAAGCATTTTATTTTCAAACCAGAATATTCTGAATACGATTTGAATCATCTTCAATATTCGGGGTAAATGCATTGGAATGTGCAATTCTCCAATTAAAATGACATTTTGGTTTATAACCCAAAACAAAAATGTAAGTCAAAAGTAACATAATATTGCAACCAGCGAACGCAGTAAGTAACCGGTCAACGATCTCCATTGATGCAAGACTTTGACCATACTTCACCGCAATGCTCCAGTGTTTACACGGTTTTGGTGCGCTATGAACCACCTGAACCAACGTTTAGGGGCAGCGTCTTGCCATCGCGCCGTACAGCTTACGCTTGCAGTTGCTGAGCAAACAAAAGAATTTAAAATGCAAAATGAAAATCAGCAGCATTATAATATTCAAAACAGGGAAGCATGACAGATAAAGCGTCGGTTGATATGCCAACCATATTATAATTCCACCGGTAAATGTGGCCTGCATCATTATCGATTAAATTTAAACAAACGAGTACCAACAATGGATGACACTTTATAACAATTGAAATTCACAAATGGACAGATTGCGTTGAGTGCCCGCAGATTGGAACACTAATTAAAATTCCAAATATAGATAGCAAATTGAGCACTGCTTATGGGCACCACTGGATACAAAATTACAAACACTCTGGAACGGGTTGATTTTGTGAATGGTACTGATTAATTAATACACGAATTAAAAGTTTAAATACCACCTGCTGCAATTACGATTATTTATTTAAAAAAATACGTAGCAAAACAATTAGACACCAAAAAAAGAGAAATACAATACAGATGAGCCTCACAAATTGATTAATAATGACCCGGTTGGAATTCAAGTTAAAATTCGAAATTCTGCTCAACTTTGCTTCTAAAAAATAGGTTGGCCCAAATCTGATACACCGGAAATTCTGAGAATAAAATCGGCATCAGTTCAGACAGTTCTTTCTGTTAATTCGAGCGCTTGGAAAGAAGTGTGGGGGGCATTTGACTTCTCTAGCAACCATGAAGCAACCATGACGCCCGCGCACGTACAACGTCTGACGCGCGCGAAACACGCTCCGGTGGAGCTGTCGAGATCAATTGTGCGTCGAGCAAGCAGGCGGGCAGCCATCCATTAGGCCGTCGATTTTCGCGTTGTCGTTACAGATGAGGCGCGATAAGCAGACAATGGCTCAATTTATTGCTCCGCCGGAAAATGAAGTTCTTTGCCAACAACCGAGAGCGAGCCACCAATCATGAATTCGCACGCAACAGCTACATCCGACACCCTTCATCTCAACCCTCCCTGCAACACTCACCCCCTCCCCCTTATCATCCTCCCTCCCCCTAGCCACCCAGCCACTCTCATTGTTACCCCTGTTGTGTGTGTGTAGGGGGGGTGTTATTCATGAATCTTTAGAATTGGTCGAGCATTGGTGAAATTTCACTTTGTCACGATCCGCCTCAAAATCGACTCATCGACGATCGTTGAAAGATGACGCTTTTGTTGGTTGTTCCAGTTACCGTATCGAGAATTCATCAAAATTGCCAGAAAATACCTTCTCTTAAAAGCGGATGCACCATTTCAAACCTTAAATAAGATGATAGCGATTTAAAAAAAAGATTAGGACGTGATATACCAAAAAGATCCATGATCGAGGAACAATTGCCCATCACTCCCCTCATTTGAAATTGGCTATAGTTAAATGAATAATATTTCACGCGTATTGACAGAGTGTTGGTTTCTCTGGCGTTTTACTGCCTTTATCCTCTCAATTATCAATCGCCACTTTACCAGAACTAACTTGAAGATTATTTTGTCCTAATGATTCTCGGCAATTTCCATAGGACTTGGACATTTATCTTTGTTTTGTTAAACAAAATAAATCACGGAATGTAGAAAGAATTATCTCTATATATTTCAAATTAATCTTCCTTTCAGTCCATTAATTTTATCGACTTTTAAGTAAACGTTTCCATCTCAGGAGATAGCTGATATACTTTTGAAACAAACGAATCTTTGCAAACAACGTCATTTTTAGAACTCACGCGTATCCATCAGATGCCTTCGTACAACGAAGGAAAATACTGAGTATGCTCTAGGAGCATTCCCCAAAAAACCTGGCATGTTCCACCAGTGCATCATGGTTAAGAATCGATCCTCGGTTTCCAAGCCAAGTGATCGGGATTACCAACGATCTTCGGCCCCGAAAATCGACGAAATCATCCAATTTACTTGTCACTTCATTCAATCGCATCGCGCCGCATTTCGTTATTCCATTTTCGCAACTTGCCCACCAAAAGCTTAAACTTTTCTCTCGTTCAAGCGCAGAAAATGGCTCAATTTGTTTACAGTTGATAACCGGTGTGTGTATATATATACATGTCAATTCTCAGTTAAGGCATTCAATTTCCAAGAGAGAGCAACGAGAGTGAGAGGCGGAGAGCGAAAGAGAACAAAAAAGAAAGATGCAGCGCGCATCAAAACAGTTCTCCTTGTTAAAGGTCCAATCGACAACTGAGATAATCTTAAAAGGGATAGAATTCAATAGAATTCGTTCTCTTCGAATGCAAGAACAAAAAAAGAAAACAGCGACGTAAAGAAATAAAAAACGATGTGTAAAAAAAGTGGAAGGAGGCCACGTGACTGCTGCAGTAGCATGCCTTCAGAATATAAGATGGAGAAGGAGTTTTTTGTGGAGCAATTTCCCGCGCTACAGAGAAAGAAAAAATTCCAAAAGAGCGACTACAGAGGAAGAGAAAAAACCCAAAGAGATGAACGGATTGAATGGAGAAACCGCATACATTTCAGGTGGCGGCATAAATTAGCTACTTCACCAAAAATATCCTATCCAAATGTATATTTTGGTCGTCAGCAGAGGTGCTGCCGTCGCCGGTCATTACGTCACGCCGGTGTTCACCGGAAATGAGCAGCACCACGTCACACTCTAGCCGTCCATCTCCCGGGAGAAGGATCACTACGGTCGACTCGGAGAAAAACATGGAGCGACGAGAGAAGAGCTCACGCAATGCGGTGATGCGATTTCGAGGGGTGTTTTACACGAGAACAGAATGCTCGCCAGGGATTAACTTATCAAATTCCGAAAACCAGCGCGGCTCACGCTGACGTAACATTTAGACCGCAAACTAAACAAGATGCCATACAGTATATGCACTATTAATGACGGCGCTTGGCAAACACGGCACGGCGTTTCCAATGCGCAAGCGTGTGGTCGAGGGAGGTGTATATATCTAAAAAAATGAGGGGCACAAAACGCATTACGTCAAATACTTGTGCGAAGGCCTATATTGACACAGTCTCAGTGAGCCGCTGTCTGTTCTGTCGGAACAACGTACGCACGACGCAGTTGCTTTATGATAGAGAATGTCTGTTTTGAAACTTGATTGATGTTACAATATTTGTGAATATTGTTTGCTCGAATGCGATCGTGCAAGAGCGGTTGCATCACACAATAATATGTGATAGGTGGTATTTAATCATTCGTACATTTTTAGATGTTATAGTGATTAATGATTAATTTTTAAATCCAGGTTGTACATGTATTTTTCGTTGTGTCAACACCAGCCAAATCGAGCAGTACCCTTCGTTTACCGGACAGTTATAATCATGCAATTTGTGAGATATTAAGTGAAAATTTCTTTCGAGATATAAAAATTCCTAATCGGGTCTCCCTTTTACCCATCTCACAATTTTGCTTAAATGCCATTCAATTGTACAATAGATTGAAACGAAAACATGTTGATACAGTAGACGGCAACATTGAATGCGTGTACATGCATGCACTTGTTTACTCCGTAGCCATACGACTACAGCTCAATTCAGCACGCACTACCAGTACCACATGTACCAGGTGTATCCACGGTGCACACACACAGCTGCAAGCGAGCTCGACCAACCGCAAATGAAAGGCAATGTTGTGTAGATTTAGTTTATTAGCTATAAAACGGTAATGATTGTGTGTGTGCCAGATTGCTTCATGGACGTTCTCATTTCACGGATCCACTGAACTAACCAATCCAGGAGCAAATAAACGGTGACAGCTGCTCCTACATGTACGAGTATATTATATACTGTACTTATTATGCGAGCATTTTGAATCCTTTTACAATTCTAATGGCAATAAAAAATTGAAAAATGATAAGCAACGAAATTATTTTTCAATTATTTTTATTTAGCAAGGCGGCTGATCTGGAAAGTGTTAGCCAGGTGGCGTTAGTAGTTTTTGAAGAGAAATGTTACATCTACTATATTTATTCGCCGATAACAACGATCTATACATCTCTGTACATGATATTCTAGATTGCTGCAATTTCCCTAACAATACGTCAATATCACTCTCGACCAAATTAGGTCAACATCTTTTTAGGCACATGACGCCTGCACTGATCGAATTTCACAAATATTAAAACTATATGGACTCCAATCTGTCACTAGCAGAACGCAGCCATATCATGTGGAATTGAATAGTCAATTATACGCCAGGGCGCACATGTCATAGCACTCTCAACCATCCCTACTCCTGTTTCCCCTTCGATATTTCTTTGTTCCACCCTTGTCACAAAGCCATTCAAATAAAAATAGAACCCTCAATAAAGACTTTTCAAAATGGACTCAGGGCCAGTATGGGACTTTCAGCTTGCCGGGATCCCAGTAAAAAAATTGTGCATCTGTACATTAATTACGATTTTGGATTCACAATGTTCGCTGTGCAAATCTTAGGAGTCGTCAAAATAATTTTTTAGGTATATCTAAAACACAGAATATTTTTTTGACCAACAAATCCTATATTATAAAACTGGAGTTGGGATTTTCGTGTTCAGATGTTTTTTGCCGAACGGCTCAATGAAATCGCATAAAAATGAACATACCGTTCATTTTCAAATACCATCATAATTCGCTAGCGTCCCCTTTTCAGATATATATATTTTCAATAAAACATAATAAAACTAGCGTTACAAAATTTTGGCTTTTGTAACGTTTCTCTTTGGTTTCAAACTTTAAAAAATGGCGTCTCCACATCAAAAGAATGACGTCGTCGATTTCACGAGACAACCAGGAGATACATT
>JAQGBY010000799.1:0-36750 GCA_034698785.1 Mycogona germanica
GGCAACACATAATGTCTTGTCCGTGCATGTGGCTCCATGCCCGATGCCAAACTCGAAATTCTGATGAAGGGCGACAGGTACGGTGGTGCGGCTGGAGAAAAAAAATTAATGGATGCTCTCTTTCGTCTCGTACAACTGCCAATGGTTTGTCGTGGTGCGACACGGGGTTTGCGAAATGCGCTTGGGACAACACTTGAGCGTTCGCCCACTTGATCGTTAAATAGATTTTTGCACGATTTTTGTAATAATGCCATATTATAATTTTAATATTATGGTTATAAAGTACGACCCGTCGTAGCGCAGTTGGTTAAGCGACGGACTGTGGTTCGGCGGTCCCGGGTTCGATTCCCGGCACGGACTTTGGCTCGGGGTACTGGTAAAAATGTACCTCTCACATGGTGCCTAATCGCTGAGAAGGGTACAGATTCTTCGTGTTGTGACCCGTCACTTCAGTGAGTTATAATAAAATATATATTTTTTTTTTAAATTACACACTGTGTATATTTAAAAAAGTTAGTTGTGCTATTGTATAATTACTATTATCACAAATTTCGTCTTCTTGAATTGCATTTCTGCGCTTCGCTGCAGCCCAGTTGGTTGTGAAATGTGCTCATAATTTTATTTCTGGGACGGGTTTTTCTTTTTTTAATTTCGGGGTGCTGGTTAAAATATGTGTCTTCGATATCTCCGATTATTATAGGGGCCAATTAAATTATTCGCTTCAGCTAAAAAAGGAAATAATGTTTGCAATGGGCGGTTTTATATATGCACTGAGAAATATTGTCTCCTACAATATTTCTTACCCAAATCAATCAGAGAAGGATGGGCCCACGAAAAGCACAGAATTTTTATACGAATTGCGTTACTCCTCGTGCATACGACTTTAAATATCCTATTTATTTTTCGACTAAGAAAAATCGACAATTAGCTCGCTCTTTTAAAATGAGCCTTTTGTGCATCCACAATCGACTATATCGGTCATTGTCCTCAAATCAGATTTTGTATGCCCTGAGCATTTGTCCCAATTGGCTCCCCGTATGAGGAAGACCCTCGATCACAAGTAGACCTATAAATTACGTGTACACGAGTTTGCTTGCATGCAGTAGCGCATTCGATTCGAGAGACGGGTGACGCACAACGTGATCGCCAAAGTGATGTATGATCTCTCGAATCTAGCTCGCCGCGAATCAAGTCGGCGCAAGGAGTTTTGATTGATAATGACTCGGGGACAAATGTCCACTTTCTCTAGCATGGAAATCAGAGGAATGGGAGAATGCTTGGCTGATGACCGAGGGGGCCGGCATTCTGAATAATACAGCAGATGGGAGCGAAAAGCAATAAATGCTGCAACAGACACCCAGACGACGTCAGGAGCATGCAGATCTATAAACGAAACGGCAGTTACGTGTTGTCGGCCTCCCCAGATAAATCAATGGAAAGTTCACTTTTGCGGGAGACTCAACGAAGAACGTCCACGCAATTTTTGAAATTCATAGAAAAAATATATACTGTATAGCTTCAACGTGTACTATCATAAGTCAATTAAATAATCTAAATAAATCTGTAGGCAAAAACAGCTAACATATAGGAGGGCGTCAAGCTGTCCCATACCTTCTAGTGGCATCATCATCAAGCATCCAACATAGACTTTGATTTCTCATTTTTTTAAATTTCAATGTGGCGCAACAGTTACAGCAATTTAACACAAAAATGTTAGTACAATAAGTAATGCGCCCACATGAATTTTGCAGGTCCCCTCGATGTCAATGCACTATATATGAGGACCCGCCAACTTAAAGTACTAGGTTTATGAGTTAATCGTTTGCAGTCTAATGAAAGGAAATATATTTTTTACCCAATCAACTATAGTCAATCGCACTACAGGCGTTACGTCCCCTCATGGTGCTTAGGCACTATGCGAGGGGAACGACCAGTATCCAGGGATCAAAATTTTCTAGAGCCCGCGCCAGGAATCGAACCCAGGACCGCCGAGCCACAGTCAGTCGCTAAACCAACTGCTCCACGACGAGTCGTACTACGTTAATCATAACGTAGTGTTATGCCAAAGAATTGTGCCCCTGACAGAGTGCCTAAGCATCAAGAGATGTAAGAAAATCGTGTAAGTGCAGTTGACTACAATGAGTAAAAAAAAGAAAATCTATTCACTAATCTCTATAAACTACTTTATTTCAGATGTAGCTCAGTCCCTTAGCAAATTCCTTCTAAGTGATGCGTTTTCGAAACAAAACAATCCATTAGTAAATCTTAACTACGTTATGATTAACGAAAGGCTCAAAACCAAACAGAGACGTGACAACCACAAGCAGATGTAAACAAGGCAGACACGTAAAGCATGTGATAGAAACTAATCCGGTACGACGACTCGCAAATTGTGATATAGATTTCATTGGGCAAATAAGGACCCTCTGCTCACATAATTACAACACTCATCTAAACAAGCATTATTTTTTCTCTCCATACATTAAAAGTGTGGCTCGGTAATCATAACAAAATTAATGAATTATGCACTCATCCCGGCTATGTATGCACCCACAACAATTGCTTTTGTATGCAGAGCCAATATATACCTAAGCATACAAGTCGTGTAGACGAGGAACCAAGCTTTTGTGTAGGCACCTAGTCTGAGCATATTAGAGTTACGTCGTACTTATTAGTCCCATTATCATCCCGTTGGTGGCGGGCCCCACCCACTCCAATTACGATCATTAAGCTCTATACACAAACCAAATTTAGATGCGAGATTTCGGTGTGGGGGTGCAGTGCAACGCTCGGCGAGCGCGCGCGCCTTGAGTTTCTAACGAATGCCTCAGCTGGAAAAGCAATTTACCAACGTTACAGGATATTAATCGATAAGGTAGACATGGTTGGTGCTGTGACGCCAACACTCACTAAACACACGTGCATACGCCGAGCACATTATCCTTGCTGAAGCATTAGCTGAATAAATTAGCAATGTTGTTGCGCAATCAATTTTCATCGATTGATTCGTACCGAAAGGTACGGAGCGGATACAAATTAGGTGCATCGTGGTGGGGGGGGGGGAGGCGACTGACATGAATTTGACTGTTGGGGATGCATCTGCCAATTTTAGAAGAGGATTGGTATTCTGCGCTCAATTTTCTTATCGATTGAGATGACGTCACTAATTCCAAGTCAATAATTTTAATTGAAGTTATTGTAATCATTCTTCAACATATGTGCATAAATCTAAAATGCTGTCGACTTCAAATATAAATCTCCCCGCGTCTTTTATGACCCGATTTCTAAGTAATATATTTAATACAATAATTATGCTTTGCTACACATGATGACGTAAATTATTGCATGGTATTTCTCCTTAAAAAAAAGTTCTGAAAACTCTGCAATATCCATTTATGAATTGACATCTTTTGTTAATGCATAAAACATTAGCTAATATGAAATTTAAAAAAATTTAAAGATTTCTTTTGTCAACCGTCAAAATGTATTTGCAAATTTTGTTATCAAATGTTGCGCATATTTTCAAACATTTGCTAGTATATTAATACATCAATATATGACCGTGGCAATGGTAGACATATTTCGACACGCAATTATCGTAAATGTGATACATGTTTTTAGAGAGTCCATCCACTTAATAAATCCCCTAATAGGATCGTCCTGCTCCACAGCAAGTGTATTTTATAGGCCCACTAGGACACGCGAAAATTGAGTTCCCAGCTTTTCCAAATGCCAGCGTCAGCGTGTGGCGTGCCATTATCCATTAGACGCAGGAAATGGACGACAAGTGTATGTATGGGAAGGCCACTATAAATAGCCAGTCGTATAATGCCAAATCGGCTTGAGGGCCTAAAACAATTTGGCCTGCTCTTCGGTCTTCTCTGGACCAGATATTCATTAACATGTCAATCCTCCTGAGACTCTAGGGGCATTAAGAATATTTATCAATTGATCAAAAATGTGGTATTATGCCATTGATGAGAACAGAGACGGATATTTCAATATTATTTTCTTTGCAGCTCCAAGGGCAGAATAAAAATATAAAAATATGCTTTGTCAGGAAAGCGATCATTAACGGTTTGCAAGGAGACTTTGACACATTATCAGCCACATATGTCAATGGTAAACCTTTATGGGCTCGAACGAATGATCATCCAATTCTTAAAAAGTTGTTCTAATCACTATGACAACACAGGTAAGGGTCTATCAGCAACTCAGGCTCAAAGTCAAGTATCTAATCACTATGACATACATATACGTATTTCTGTGTGTGAACCAATTCTGAATCATGCCAACAACCCTTTGGTGCCTAGACCAGGAGTTCAGTCCAACAATCACTCATGGAATTATTAAATTATTGCACATTTAATAGCGGTGTATTGGAATTGATGAAACGGTCATATTCTAATTTCCTTTCACCAAACACCTATTGATGCAAATGACTATTACTTTTTTTTTAAATTCACTGAAGTGACGGGTCACAACAGGAAGATTCTGTACCCCTCTCCGTGCTTAGGCACTATGTGAGAGGCACATTTTCACCAGTGCCCGAGCCTTAGTTTCAAGTTGAGTGTCAATTTTTGAAGCGTGAGATATGATACCATAAAATTGCAAGTAGGGTGTTCGAATTTTGGATCCTGGTCCGATGAGGACATTGGCGCAAGTGGAGACAAGCGTGGATAGAGAGAGAGAGGACCAAGGCGCGGTATTGGCCGTGAAAACCTGTCGGCTGCAGCGGCTATATAGACACGCGGCAACTGAGGATTATTGCCGCCAGCAGGTTATACGTTGACGTCGACGTCGACGTCGTCGTCGTCAGGCGTCGCGCGTGGGCCTAATTCCCTGCCGGCTTCGCGAGCAGGTTAATTAAGTCGGACGGGCGGAAGTGGCTCTTGCCTCTACTCCCGCTCGGCTCGCCACCGCAGCGGCATCCGTTCGGATGGCGAGCGCGCGAGCGAACGCCCCGGCACATAATACTCGCCCCAGCCTACAGCCAGAGAGCTCTGCCGGGATCCGCGAAGAGCTCGGATCCCGACATTCCCCCCCTCCCCCCGGGGGATGCCTGCCGGCGATGGAATTGCGCTAATTTAAGTGCGCCGTGCGCGGAGCAATCTGACTCTGGATATGCACGCGCACCGCGCCTCCAAGTGGCAGGGGGCAAGGCAAGGTGGTCTGAAGGGTCTCTTAATAGATACTGAAGATTGAAGCTTGAATTGCTTAATTAATCCGAACTCAACTAACTTGAATAAATTACAATATTGTGACAAGATCAGTATTTTAAGCATAGATAAGAACAGTTAATTTTACTGAAATATAAACATTTTATGAAATGACATCCATGTAAGTGAAAGACATTCAAGTTCCTTGCTAGCCAACAGCCGTCCATCTACTGGTGGTATTGAAATAAACGACTCATTAAAATAGATGAGCATCCTTTGTACTCCCGACCCTCTCTGGTGCTTAGTAACCGACATGCACCTCTCATTAAAGGGTCTAACAAATTCCGCGGGGAGTATGACACGATCTAAATTTTGTTGAAAGATATTTTTAATTGCGAGCGTTCAGTTGTGATTTTGGAAATTGCAGTGTGGCAGCAGTGAATCCATCTTTCGAGAATTTTTCGCACGTCCCACTTTGACGTGGTTCGACTAGTTTCGAAGAAGCGTCTTGTAAAAATAAACACTCTCGAATATGTGGCGCAGCCCGAAGCCAATTCTGACCCCGGTTGTGATAGCGCGAGGCTAAACACGGGTGCCCACGATTTTAATTTAAACTAGCGCGCCCATTGTCCCCCTCCCCCCTAGCTTTTCCTCCACCCACCCACCACGAAAGGACGGAATCGGGCCAACAATGCTTGACCTACTTTTGTTCTTGCGAGAGAGCGAAAGAGAAACAAGCGTACTACCATTCACACTAGCGCGCAGCAATGGAACGCAAGTGTTATGGCAACGACAAGTCGCGAACTCCGTAACGCTACCGAAAGATCTCGACCGTTCCATGTTCCATTTAAGCTAATTGCACTGTACGCATTTTTATTTCGGCGACCTAAAGAAACGAATCTCAAGACTCGAAAGACTTGGAGGTCGCAAGTGCGGAATAAAAACATAATATTTTTCTTTATAATGGGGCTAGGAAATATTATTGCCTGAAGCTATTTCACCCTTTACAGTTTCGGCAATGAAGCCATCAATTGATTCCGAATAATTCATTCGGTGTATTGTCGAATAAATAAACGAAAAATTAGAACATCCCCAGGAGACGTAGATTTACCCAAACGTCATGTATGTGTCAAAAATGTTCAGATTTGTTTCAAGAACGTTATTTCTATTATAACAAACATGCACTCAGTGTATAGATGCACAGTTTGTGCATTTCCCATGTATGGTATATTTTCTTGCATGTTTAATGAAATCATTTTAATTCCTATTTATGTACTGTCTTTCTCTAGTCAGCTTTTTCAGGGAGTCAATTAATTTGTTTTACTCGGCACATTCTCTACATAATTTTTATTGTATTGTTGACTAGACGAGAAAAATTCTAAACAACACACTTAGTGCACTCCACAAATTGTAAAGCGTATGCATTATATAGAGATGTCACTTGAAACGAGAAACCTCTTTTTAAAAGTAGGTCCTCGGTGTCACAAAGGATTTGAATGCGCTAGTCAGCCTAACTGGTGGTAAATTGGATAGCATCGGTGCCTTACACGAAGCCACATCGGGGGGAGCTTTACGTAACGCCCGCTACAACGCTTACAGGGTGTTGCAAAAGTGATTTCTAATCAGGTTTTCGGAAACGTTGCAACCTGGGCACACTTTTTTATCTAACGGTCTCGTTTTCATTTAAATTATGCAAATAGCTCCTACAAATCTAAACTTGGAAATTCAAAAATGTTTAAATCACCAGATCAGACAAGTCAGACTGTACACAAAAGAGATTTGTGTTTATTTAGAATTATTCTTATTGGTTTGGTTACTACATATAGAGAATGTAAAGGTACTCGTATTACGAGTATAAATTATATCCTTTTACATTATGGGTGTACAAGCAAACGTCATATTATCGTTATGTAATCGAAGTGCCGCGAAAAGAAGAGCAGTTCGACCGTCCTTGACTCGACATTCACTTTCTCTTGAAGCAGGCATCAAGGGTATATATATATATATAGCACATTCAATCAATTCTCTGTAACGGTCAAGAGGTTTCCATTCGACGAGGTCCGCAGTCAGAAGCCGAGAGCGATCGGCGAAATATACTCGTTGATTGCGGCCATTTCTTGACTCCTGTAAATAATTTCGTCAGAATGTGTAGGCGAGGTTGTATCGACAAATTCTAATATACTCGAACGCCTGTGCCATCAGGCGTTATTACGAGGTACTCAAAATGAAATTTATTGAACTTCTGAGTGCGTATATATATAGACTGGAGCACTGTTGAGCTATACAGTTATAGGTGGAGCGCGCCAACATTTTATATTGGAGCATCACCTACGAGTGCACCTATGTACCAATTCGTTGACGCGATACACTGCAAATAAAGATGTCTTACTTTTATCGCTTATTACATACATCAAAGACGATGCTTTCCTCGGATAATAAAACGGGAAAATAGTAATGATCCATATAATTCGAATAGTTTTAATCTATCGATAGTTCACTAAAACGAGGTTTTACACTACTATAGCGCACCACTTCGGCCTTCGGTAGTCCTGAGTTTACATTCGTCTTTACTTTAGTGACGTCACACTCCCTTTACAACTTCAATCTCGGTTCAAACCTCTCTGACTGAGTCCTCTCTCCCTGGTAGTCGACAAGATTTACCAGCAGTCTGAATATATAATTCCCCATCCCAATCCCACAGAAACATCATGTGGCCACCATTTGCTCGGACTTGGTACTTCTCTTGCCGACGTCATTAGACGTGTTACTTTTGTCTTCTTAAATTCAGATTTCCGTCACTACATCTTCTATAAATTTCATGGCGCTGCGTTATACCGTTGGTGAGCTATCTCAGAACAGACAGTAATAATCAACGTAGTTTTATATAAAATTATTTTAACTATTTTTCACTATATAAACATTTAATTTCTTTCCAGATCATTTGAATTTCAAGTATGTTAAAATATTCGAAGCACTTTGATAGTCTTACAGATACGATTTAATTATGTGTTTTATTGGTTTGGTTTCTACAAGAGTCTTGATCCAGAAGGCCCCCCTCACCCATTAGAATGTGCTCAATGAGCGAAAACATCTAAGAGCTCCATGCCACGATCCTCTGTTCCTCAGTCAGCCACTTCATCCACTAGACCAACAATAAGGAAGGATTCCTCCCGCGACTAGCAAAACACTCGATGGAGAATTACATTTTCTTGTCTCCATTTTGAGACATCATCCAAGCACTGCTAGACCGTAAACGTAAAATATATGAACGGGGGGTGGGCGATTTCAAGGACTACACAGTCACAGTCATGGCCAATTGCAGTGCAGCCTCAATCGAGCAAACTCTCGTCGCCCCGCGCGCGCCATGGATTCTCACAAGAACCTATATATACGGTACTATACAGGCGGAGAGGAGTCGAGCCAATGCCACTCCTGGCGCGCGAGCTCGTGCTCGAGTTCCCGGCGGGCGCGTCTTCCCCTTCCAAGAGGAGAGAGAGGGGCGGGGGGCGGGGCTGAGGGTGGCAGTCGAACGCGCGACAGCTGCGTCAGGCGCCACGCGCTCACCTCGGCAAAGAGATCAATAATCTACTCCATGATTTACTTTGATTACTTTAAAAAGTGGAAACGCGTTTGGTTTAATCCGAGCAAATGTCGATGGAGCGAGTGCCTCAGCTATACGGAAGGAGAAGAGGGGTCGGGGGAGGGAGAGAGTGGTTAGGGGTGGTGGTGGTGGTGGTGGTGGAGGAGGAGAAGGGAGTTTTGAACAAGTGGGCGGCGCAGAGGGAGGGGGCGGAGTTCGGGGTGTCGCCTCTGTCGATTGGCGGGGAGAGAGAGCACGAAGGAAAGAAGAAAAAAAGAAAGTTTCCGAAGACTTGGCTCGCAATTTCTTGCCTGGAATTTATTCATA
This sequence comes from Mycogona germanica, assembly GCA_034698785.1. NCBI lineage: Eukaryota > Metazoa > Arthropoda > Diplopoda > Chordeumatida > Chordeumatidae > Mycogona > Mycogona germanica. Next base: position 9,067 of record JAQGBY010000799.1, read on the forward strand.
CACACAGGAAATCATTTGACAAGCAATTTCCAGTTGAAATTTATAAATTTATATTCGATTGTCCAAAGTTGTGAGTTTTTAGAAAATGTGTAAAATGATCTACCCACAACTTTGAAGATTTTTTCGTATAGACCAACCATGTTAAATTTAGTTAATGAATACTTAGCCGAACAAAATAAGATTTGGGATTTTCGGACACCACAGCTGTATAAGAGCAGATAAAAAATTGTTTTCCAAAAGAATGCATAACAATTTATGATCACTATTATAAGGTGTCGACTAAATTGGATTTTTCTGAAATGTCACTCTCCGAGATTTATATTATGGAGAAGTCAATGGTCTATTATTTTAAGTCGCCTCCATTCACAGTGCGACGCACGATACACGAATATCAATCAATGACACCCCGGCGTCCTCGGATCCACCGCGACCGGCATTCGCGTCGCGATTTTTCCCGTGGCCAATATCATGCTGATCGGGGGCGGTGTGGAGCGTCGGCGCTCGCGAGATTCACCTGTCCGCTTTGTGCTGCTGCTCCTGCAATGCTCCCCGAAGATTGCACGTGAGCGCTCCTTTCCCCTCTCCTTTTCCCCCCAAAAACAAGTAGCCTTTCGCTTTCAGCGGCTGGGGGAGCCCCAGGGGGAGGTGAGTAGAGGAAGAGGTGGAGGAGGCTGGGAAAGAAAGACGGGCGCACCAATCACTCCCGGTGGGAAATCTACGAGAAATGGGTAAATGGGTTGCTTCCGAGCGAACCGCAGAATGAAAATGGACGACTTGAGATCGCTGCAAGATGGCGGCCGGGCGCGCGTGCATCCACGAAAGTAAACGTTTGAGTCAAATTGTAGGTCAGGAACATTATGCTCCACCCGCCGTAATCGCCACATTTGACTCGATGCCGGGTTAAAAGTGAACACGACTGGAGGGGGTCAATATTAATCCTCGAATTGCTCAGAAAACATGGTGACATGTTTAACCAGTAGCAACCACCGAGAACCCTGTTAAGCTCTGCCTCAAAACAATTTTTGCATCAGTTATTTCATTTTTTTTTAATATTCCTTAACGCAAAGAAACGTTGTTATTAAATAATTCATTGTTCCCAAGTCTAACGTACTAGAAGAATATGATAGTTTAAACATAATTAAAAATATGAATAGAGAATGAATGTCAAATTGTTTGCGTAACAAACAATAATAAAGATGAATACGAGTAAACGATAATTAAACATGCGGAGTATGTGCGATGAAACGCTGCTGCCATAAATCATTACTACGAACAAAAAATATTAGGAGAAGCGTTACTCTCGCACGGAATGGTTTATTATTTATTGAATAAATACGGATTCGCATAGGCCTATTTACGAAACTAGTCGTTTTACGTGTGTGCACGATGCAGTACGCTATAATTTCTCCAGAGGATGCTCTGTAGTTACACAACCCGCGGCTGCAGAACGACAACGCATTACTTCGGCATATATCGATTGCTTTTTAACTGAAGTTCGCCCAAAACTGTTTTTTCTTCTTCATTTCATCATTGGGTACAGAAATGCGCTGAAATTCGAATATTAAAATGCCCCAGTGAGCAATGGAAAATTCCTGGTTGGCCAATTTTATCATTTCGTCCGATGATTATTTCAGTGAATGTAAAAATTCCCACGACGCCACCGGTTTTGTTTTCATTTGCAATCGATCTCATACAACGTAAACTAATTATAGCTAAGGCAGAAGAAACAACAGTCACGCGAACTGTGTTTCCAGGCTTGTCGCGCCGTAGCGTTTGGCGCCATCTGTTGGCAAAGGTCGACGGACTTTCACATTGTTAATATGAAAGCTGGTCAAATACATGTATGTTGCTGTAGACTGCAAATCTAATCGGTTTTTGTTGATTCGTTATTGTTTATTATTTAGATTGTTATCTTTGGATCTACAAAAATCATGACATTGCTATGAAATAAATTTCGAATTAATTATTGTTTAACACTCCTGCTCATATTTCATTCAATTAGCTGCCGCAACCGGTTTCCCGATAAAACAACCAGTGCCAGCTTCCTCCACAGACAAATGTGCTCCCTATTTTTACCTAACTATTGCGTGAGATGATATAAACTAGCGTTTCTGCCAAATACATCAACCAGGAAAAGAGATAAACATTATCACTAATTTGGACGTAATTATAACTTCCATTTTATTTACAGTTTCATTTGATAATATTTAAGATTGAACGCATTTTAATAAAAGCGATAAGTATAGCAATATCAAACCACAAATCTTAAATCTGACCAGCAACATGTCACGACCACGTCACTGTAGAGTTATACGAACAAACACACGCGTTTACTTATATTACAGAGTACGACCAATCCAAAAATTTCCAGAAACGAGGGCGGCACATCACCTACTCGTTTAATACTGTACAACCGTAGTCGATTTATCGTTCAACCCCCTATTTTCCGAACAACCTATTTAAAATGAGCACCCCCCCAATAACCCCAACGACACATGTATCGACCAAATCACTAATCAGATCGCTGAAAAACTGTTTTCAAGAGGTTGGACGAATCCCACCACCATCGCGACAACAATCATTTCTCCCCCAGCCCCTCCTCTCGTCTACCATCCCCTTATCCCCCCACCTCCCGCCTTACGTTTTGCAAGTGCAAGTTAGTGGTAGATTTGCTTTTCTTAAGTGCTAATGAAAACTCCCCACCGCTGTTGACTGATGTGATATTGGGTGAGGAGGAGGAGGAGGGGGAGGGGTTTATCGTAACAAAGCAGCATTCCTTTGTCATAGCGCGTTCAAAGTGTTTCCTGGAGATAAGGCACCTCCCCCCCCCCATCTCCTTCGCCCCACGACACAATGTTCGACTCTGGGCACACCGTGTAGGCCCGGCGAGCGCTTATCGATGCCGGTACTACGGCGAGCCGTCGAGCCGCATGTGGCTCACCCGCTTTCCCACTTTTATCCATTTGGTTCCTCGCGGTCTTCCGTGTCGGTGCGCCGGCCCAGGCTTTTCGCTCCCCTGGAGGTAGGAGCTAGGCCGGTCGACCGAGTGCACGCGCGTTGGTGGAGAGCGACGTTGATGGACGCGCTTTTGTTTCACGATCGCCTCGGGCGGTCAGCCAACCTGTCCTCGCCAATTTTGTCGGCACGTTTCACGAGGGGAGGGGGGAGCCGCTGGATGCACTAATCGAACATATCCGCTCTTCCAGTCCTCCCCCGCTTGGGCGTTGTCGCCTCGCATTGTGTGATTGCTAGCTTACAAGGGGGAACACCGTTTTCCTATTTCGTGGGGCGGTATGGTGGCCCGGATTGGGGCAGCGGAGTCCGTAAGCTGAAAGGGTTTGCTCGAGCGCCGTCTAGTGGATGGAGAGACTCTTAGGAGAACGCAACGCAACTTACCAACCATTTGACACTATGATTGAAAGTATATTTAATCAGAATACGTTTTTCTTAATATGAAGTCATATTATATTATATATCATATTATGAATAATTTTTCAACAGGCGTGATAAATAATTTAAAAAATTTCTGTAATTTATCCCGAAACTTTAAAAAAACCTTATGTCATTTTTGTGTGCACATTTTTGCTTTAGGGAAACATTTCATTTAATATTTTATAACTTCTAAATTCATTTCGAATCCTTACCTGAAAGCATCAGTTATATGAATGTACACCTGTGTTTCGTAGATAAGCGCCTTACGTAAAGATTTCGAACTTTTCTGCTATATAATTATACCATTTTGTTTTAATACACGTCTTGCCAGGCCTAGCTATTGCCGCCTTCGGTCTCTCGACAAGTTTGATAGCACTAGTTTGAAATTAAGAAATTGGAAGTTTTAAAAAAAATTATTTTTATTTGGAAAGTATAATCTTCACAGCTCGTAATCGTAATCGTAAAGAAATCGTAAAAGCCAAAGTCATACTGGCTTGGCCATCCGCTTATTAACTCGATTCTCCACTTACTTACTCGTTGGCTCAGGCAAAAGGAAATGTACAGAGTATTCAAAACGCTGTGCGTGCCAGCCAATTCTTAGTGCATATACTCGTACAGTGTGCATGTACTGTAGTGTGTCCCGGATCAAAGGTGAACGATTCTGACTAATAAATATAATACTACATGGTTCCTCTTAATGCACGATCCGACGAATACGGAAAATCAAGAGAGTAAATCGGGCAGACGCTTAATCGATTATAAACGCCTTCTTAACCCCTCACATTATTCCATACTCACACCGCGATTATTCAGCTACATATATATATTGCCGTGACGTCATGATCTCTTGCTTCGGATTAAGCGAAAGTGCAGTGAAGGACTCCGCTATTCATCAGTAAATAAAAGCATGAACCCCAGAAGTATTTGAAGATTCACGACGCTTATCAATTGCCAGCTATTACAAATAAAATACTAATGGTCAATCCATAGATCAACTAATTTGAAACTGTTCTGTCTTGAGTTATCTCTGACAACACGTTAATCCGTTATTATTCTTTAATCATTTTTGGCATTTCGAATAACAAGCAGTTAACTAACTGGCCATGATACATAGAGTCCATTGTTATGTGCACCATCTTTTGGGCAAATCTATTGAAACGTCATTTTTAAAACGTATAATTTAATTTGGCTCGTAGGGATCAAAATAAACTAGTTGTCGATTTGAATCAACGTGAACTGATATCTGCTTTAAGCCTATGTAATCTCTGATCATGACAATTGTTGATACCTTTCAAGAGGATTAAGTGGATAGTTCGCTTTATGGTTGATCGATGGAAGCTATTGATTGTACTAGATGCTAGTGCTGAATTGCGATTTCAAAATGCTGTCACCTGCTATACGACGACGTGGGCGCCACCTAGTGATACATAAAATATGTGATGCATGAGTGATGCTTCCACAGATACGCTCATACAACATAAACAATTAAATATAAAGGGAGTGATAAACAGAGGCGTTCAAATTTTTGATGAATGAATTACAGGCAGAAAATTCAATCCAATTATTAGTTAGGAACTTGGTGCCATGAAATCGTATGCGATGCAGCTACATGTACGCGAAAGCGGAGAGAAGGGGGTCACATAAAAAAGATGAACGTCTGTAACACAATATTCATAACTGCGGTAGGGGCGCGATTACGACATTCTTGGGAGGCCGTTATTGGTGCGCAGGCAGGATGGAGACACGCAAAAATATTTACCCATTTCGTTTTAATCAAGATATATACGCAGACACACAAACGCAGCGGGTACGCTCGAGCGAGCACGCTGAATTATAATTTTCCTTCCACGATTCTTAATTTCAATTTATAAAGTGGCCGCATTTCTATCCCACCGGTTGTTCAAACATCTCGAATTAATGAAGCGCATCGCGAACATATACACACACATAGATAGTGTTTTATTTAAGTGTTTTCGCTCTGGTCGCAGATACACGGCAGCGTGTCGACGTGCGCGGGGCACATCAACAGACGGACGGCGTACACATCCTCCAGTGACCCGACCCCGACAACATAATTGAGATCGTTACTTTAATTTGCTAGAGCTAGCTAGAGCTAATAGAGCTAGCTTGACTCAATTTTTGTGAAGACAGGAAGTAACGCCATTGACTTCTTCAGTAGTCCCTCCAGCGTGATCACCCTAAATCCCATCCCCAACCCTCTCAGGAGACGACCTGGTAATTTCTCCTTGTCCAAACCTAAACCAAGGAATGGATCTTTATCGTTTACATGAAATCTTACAGGCACGGGTCCCACGACTTTATTTCCATTCGAAAGGAAAGCGTGCGTAGGAATTTCTCTCGCCGAAGAATTCCGAAGGTCAGGAATCGAACCCGGAATCACGGGAATAACATTTCGTTACGCCACGCAAGACCATCTAACGCCATTGACGTCCACCTATTGGAACATCAGGAATTAAAAGAACAATATTTATCCTTTCAAGGACTTTTGTCAGTTATTTACGTTGCAGTCAGTGATTTTTTTTAGCTGCAAATTGTTTGAGGTACAGGATCTCAGGTGGTCATGGAGTTCAGAGGCGCCACTCACATTATATTAGACTCCCGCGTCTTTTGTTGGTGTTGTTGGCAATGGGTGAGGCCCGACGTATAGTTGCCAAGTTGTTTGACGTCACGTCGAGCACGGGGTGTCACCAAAAATGCGAGCACAAGAATAAAATGCGCGGGATCGACATTATCTCCACCCTCAGGCTAAAGCAAAGAATGCTTGTACTGTCGCCTTTCCTGATGTAATTGACTCTCGGGTTCAACGTTTGGAATATCACTCCTCGTACAATATTCCGTGTTTTCCTCGTATCGAATTAAACTTATAAGTTGCGTGTGGATGTAACGCAATTTATTTATGCCTCCAATAGTGCGGCATCATTTCTCGAAAATATGAAATACACGCAGCAAAGCCAGATTTGATGTCGAAAATCATTTCGTCAAGAGCATCGGTCGGCAAATCAGCAATATCTTAATTCATATTGCACAGTTGACTAAAATATTTCCCAAGAAACTCAGACGATCGTAAAAGTATGAGTCCACACCGCCGCATATCTGCATCAGCAATCATTAATATTACCAGAGATTCTGTGGTATGGTTCTAAAGTTGCGCCCAATTTGAATCTTTCATTTTGGATTTTCAAATTGGTCTCCTCAAAAGTTTTCAGTTGAAGTGGTTTCGGTCTGATACGTTGTAGCGCATATGCGGGTATGTGCTAGCGTCGTTCTGCGTAACATCAAAAGAAAGGTTTCCATGAGTTTCCACCCACAAATCACCACGACCACTAAACTGTGACCGCACAATGGCAACGTCAACATCAATTGCGCAGCAGCATGCTTTAAATTCTGATTCGAATCACCTTTGACATTTCATTTCTGAGCGACTGTATTTTAAACCAGTTCAAGGAGTTTGGTTGGCAGTGCTCACGTTTACGCTTTCCTTTAGAATTTAAATGAAAAGATTTATAATTTCCTATTCAAATTAAATGTTGTGCCTGTATCTTTTATTTAAAAACCAGAAGCTTTCTTTATCAAAATCAGTTTCAAATGATTTTCGTACCAAGAATAATGACATCTGAGATTTTTTCAAACCAATCAACTAAAAATATAGTCTGTGCTTGTTGTTACTTTTCCTATTTTTTATGTATTTAATATTATTTGCAATTAATCTTCATTTAATATTATGTTTAGTTTAAAATAGTACGATGGCCACATTTTCTCTGCACGTCTCTGTACAATATGTCTTATACTTTTATTCATCAAAACAATCTTAAAAAAGTTATTTTACTTTCATTTGAGGTGCATACATCGCATTTGTTTAAACAGATTTCTTAAATAAATTGACGGTCTACAAAATATTTCTTTGAAATTGCTGCAAAAGAAAGCCTGTTTTGCACGTTCGATCATTTTACGTTTGGCGCCATGGAAATGTCATTTTGTTTTGGTCTAGCACATACAGGTATCCCAACCTGCTGATATAAAATATTCATCCCATGTGCAGGTTGAGAACCAAACAAAATGGCATTTCTATGGAGCGAAACAGAAAATGTATGATCATGTAAAATTGGTTTGAGGGAGTTGGATAACAGTTGCGATTAAAAATATTTGTGGCGACAAACAGCTGAGCCGATTACTGCACTGCGCATGCTCTGAGAAATATTTTATTTCATGTCAGATGTGCAAGGAGATAGTAAAAATATATTATAATATATTGGGCGAAAATCGAAACATGTTCAATTGCAACAGTTTTGCAAAATGTAAGATGGGTTGGCCGACCAGCTCATTGCAGAATTGGTCAGTCGTCAAAGAAATCAATTTAGAATACTGAGAAATGCTGCATTTGCAAAAATAAATACATTGTTTTATTATCAAGATATTATTTTGATCAGTCACTTCATGTCGAGCAAAAGTTGCAATTTTGAAATATTTGCTCAACTGTATAATTTTATACTGAATTGAACAAAACAATGATCTGCCAGCTGCCAACGCGACAGTGGCTGACGCCGCCAACAACTGGGCTTCATTTTTTAGCGGACCTTCTTGTAAATATAATCTACGAGACCAACAATAGTCTAGACTAGGTTGGTCTCTTGTGGAACCAGGTACATTCTAGACATCATCGTCACAAATAAAATCGATGGAAACAGAACGAGGAAAAAATCAGATTAAATAAGCTACCATCGACCAAGCTACAGCGTACACGGTAAAATGGCCATTGTTTATTTTCAATGTTTTCGCAATAGGGCTCGAAATATGGTACCATTCTTGTATCACACTGTTAGCTAGCTGTCAGTCTAAATTAGCACCTAATAGACATAAATAATGAATGATTTTGACATATGCCTTTTCAAAATATGTAATCCACTCAATTTTTAATGAACTTAATTAAATATTTATTCTATAATCGGATGAAATATTGACACAAAGTTCACGTAGCACATGTTTTGATATGATTGTTTTGGTGCAGAAACACTGGTCTCTCTAAACACACTATTCAATTCGAAATTTTCATTTTAGATAGTCTTTTTTTTTTCGTTGTTTTTGCACGAAGCAATTGTTCAAGGGAGAAAGACAATTCCTTATTAATTTTTTGAGTCTCAAATCCCTCGACGGTCGCAGCCTGAAGCTGACGAAATTTTGGTTTGTGCGCAGCACTCCCCCTTTTTAATATCTTTAGTTTTTGTGCAAGTCTACGACATACATACATGTATACCCATGTACAGTGTGCATGTAGTGTGTAGGCTTACTCATATAACTCGACCAATGTTCTCTATACACTACTTGGTTCACAATTGAACGAGATGATTTCACAAAGCCAATCTCCCACCCAAATATGTGTTCTTCCCATTCTCTAAACAATATACAGGGGGGGGGGCTGAGATTTTATTCTGTCAATCCAAGCAACATTTCTATTGCCTACCCTTATTCGTAGTATTGAATGCGCCATAAAAAGCACGGCCACTTCCGGTTCACATCTGGACAAGGCTATCCAAAAAGAATAACGACCTTCTGGGCCCACAGAGAATATAAAACCTTGCTTCATTTTTCTATAAATACATACAAGTACAATGGTATTCCTGGTAGAAACTGTAGACCATTCCGTGAAAGTCACCACTTTGGAACAGATACGGATGAAAGCAGCTGAATTGAATTTGTGGCATTAAATTTCTTTCTTAGCTTGAATATTTCATTAATGACTTGTCCCAATGACTAATTGTTAATTTTTTTCGTGAAGTGTTCCTATTAAAATATATAACTAATGAGAAAGATTTGTTAGGACGTCTGTATGTTATTAATCGGAAATGGTGAATTCGGGATAACTGGACCGGCCATCCAAAAATCCGTGGTTCAACTCCTGGTCTATTCGAAACTATATTTTTCGCAATTACCAGTTCAAATTAAATAATAGTAAAATATTATAAAAAGGAGTTCGCCACTCGGTTCGTCTTCTTCATTCGGCAATATCCTAAATTCACCATTTCCGATAAATAGATAACACATGATCGCCTTAGTGGGCCGATTCTCATGTGTGCGCTCTCAAAAATCAAACTATTTCGAATGGCACCCGTTCCCTGCAGCCCTTGGATCCCGTGCGCAACGGTAAACAAAAAATTAACGCTAAAATCACTCATCTCCATTTAACTTGAGGAAGTCTCGTCCACAGCAATAGCCAGACACATCCATAATCATAAAGCGGCACGCATGTAAGCGTGTGTGTGTTATTGACCCGTGCCGTCCCATTGTTGGCGCGAGCATTTGCTTTCGCCGCCGACGCAGTTTTTGCTTTTCTTTTTTTTTTATATATATAGAAAAAAGGAACAACAACACTAGTACTTCTTCTCCTTGCTCATCACTCTGTCTCGCAATTAGGCCGCGCCTCGGCCAAACATCTGCAGCCAAAACAAGAATGTTGACCCCAAGAGAGATTCTGAAGGGAAAACGAATGAAAAAAAGACGGAAGGCTGTTGGGGGGATGGGGGATGGAGGGACGGTGGGGAAAGGAGACGGGGTGTGGAGCGGCTACGTGGTCTGCCACGCGTGGCGGCCAAATCGAAAAGGCGCAGTGGCTGTGACCATATACTCTCTCCAATGCGACGTGCATTGCACGTCATCCAGGGACCATGGGACCTCCAATTTTCTCGAAATTGAACCACACTTGAAACACATTGAGAATATATTTTGCTAAACTATTTTTTAAGACAAATATTAGGCGACATCAGAAGCATATATAACGATATCATCACGGACTGCGGTTCGGCGGTCCCGAGTTCGATTCCCGGCGCGGGCTTCGGCTCGGGGTACTGGTGAAAATGTGCCTCTCACAATTACAATATATACCCACAAGCAGCCCCAGATGGGGACTATGGCGGGGGTCAAATGACCAGTTAAGGACAAAGGTGTGGTTGTCCTATCCTAACAGGCTCTTGACTTGACTCATTTAGGCTATTCCACTGTCGACACACTCTGGGGAAATAGGAGTTGAAGTAAGAGTCACATAGTGCCTAAGCACTTCCTGTTGTGACCCGTCACTTCAGCGAATAAATAAAATCAATGCTATTCGTGGATCGGCGTGGCATTGAAGTTCTTTCCCTCACTTTGCCCATTTTTTTTAGAACACAGCGAAGTCAAAGCAAAACAGTGGCATTCCTATATTCTTCGTTTAATGTTGATGCAATGTTTTTATGAGGGCGCGCATAAAAAATGGTCCGTTGGTGCGAGGGGCTCATGAGGGTTAAGGTCTATACCTCACGAGACTACCGCGTTGCGCCGGCGGCCCTTTCGATGAAAAAGATTTCAGCACGGCTTGCGAAAGCTCTAGATTGATTATACCGTCTCTAACGTCATCACGGCGATCCGCATGTCAACGCTCTATAGATCTTTCGTTGACGAAACCTTGCGCGGTTCGATAAGAATTGCATACATGTGCGGTTCATATTTCAACGAAAATGCAAAAATCCAATTCCTGGTCCTGCTCACTCTTGAAACAATCCTTTTTCTACAATGAACGATCGTGTTAGTGAGATTTTGACTGAGGATTTTGATTTAAAACAAATATGGTCATCTTGTGCTTTTTTATATTTAATTTCGCAATACACAAATAATCTTTCCGTATACAGAATTGTCTTTCAACTCTTACATCTACATTGTCTTTTAAAAATTTTCCTTTTACGTAAAATGTTTCATCAACTAAGCATGTCTTTGGAGTAGGCAATGAGCACTGTCAGACTGCACGACTTTCTTGTTAAATTAGTATTTCCAATTTTCAATTTCGTAAACAATAAATTCGAGTCAAAAACTTTAAAAGCGTAAGTCAATTATTACATATGACGGTATCTAGAGTTTCTTAATATGACATGATGAAGTAATTTTGATTCTGTCACAAATGAAAAATAAAATGAAATGTCAATTGACAGCAAAAATGAGCGTAAGGCATTTCTTTCCCCCCACCAACGTTTATCTTTAATACAAATATGAATCAAGCAGTTTTCTTAGCCGAGCGAAATAGACAAGTGAATAACGGGTAGATATCTGCTGTATACATGGAGGATCTGAAACTTGCTAAGAAATGTGGGTCAAACGCCTCCACCATAACTACGACATGCAGGGCACTGAGCGACCGCCCGAAAAATCTGAAACGCTATGTGTGTGGCCACATTTCGATAGTGCAAAAAAGTCCGAACACGCAATGCACACATCTGTTATATTGCTACGGCTCTTGACGCTTTGTGGGGTGGGAGACATCAGTTCATGGGCGTTTATACAATCTATCAAAATAAATATTATCACCCCCGCCTATATCGCCTAAATAAACTCGCACCTGAACTCTCCACATAACAAAGTACACTTTATCAACAACTGGAATCAAAATGGCTGTTGTGTAAAGAGGAACTGGAAAAATAAATTCCCTGTTTACGTAAACAATAATTAAGATATGGTTAACAAGCAGACGAACATAATTTTCTAATTAAACCAGTTTTTATTCTCTTATTTCATTTCCGTTTCAATTGTGGCTATTCTGTCTAGAAAACGAAGATGGGATCGGTTTCATTTTTGCGTTCTCCTTGATACGATAAAATTGCGATGTTCCACCGTAATTTGAAAGTGGGCCTAATTGTACGATACAGATGCTTCCACACTACGGATAATTACCGTCTTGTTGATACGCATGTATAAATAGGCGTCGCGCCGTCGACATGTCACACTCATTTTATGTCAAACGAATAACACGTGTATTGGCATTTCACTTTCTCACAGCATTGGAGATGAGAAGGGGAAATGAGGATTTTCCTTAGCAGCAATTCCGGGTTCGAGCTGAGCGCGTTCTAGCGTCGGATATTGCGTGAAAATATTGGGAGCAACGAGGGCGTTAAAAATAAAATATAAACAACGATCGCCTACCTTGTATAAGAAAGATGAGGACGACCAGAGCGGCGGAGGACTTCATGATTCGTTGGTGCTGCGGGCCCGGGCGCCCCGCGCCGTGAAATTTATCCGACAAACCGAGCGAGTTGGTAGAGAGTCAACGAAACACTAAACAAAAAAATGTACCCACCCCTACGAAAGGGCAAAACAAAAAAACACAAACTCTGACGGTTGTTGTCCGCGCGACGTCTCACCAGCGACGAGTCCACGCGATTTGAGAGAAACTTATGATATTAGGGGTGGTGGTTGTTAGTGGTGGTGGCGGTGGTGGTTGGTGGTTGATTGGTGGTAGTGGTACGGCTGGCAAAAAGCGACGGAGAACCTGACGAGAGAGATTTTCTCGCACATACGCTGACGCAGACGGCTTCTTAGCGACTGATTCGCGGCAGCGTCGGACGAAACGGACCGACTCCCCGTGTGTTGAAAAGAGCGCGGCGGCGGTGGTGGCGCGGTGGCGATCGATCAGCAAGCATCAGAGCCACCGCCGAGCGGTTCGGCGACTGTCGGAAGCGATCCTGGTGGCGAGCGCGCGCAACTTATTGGCACATTTAAATCGAGTGTGGGAGGGGAGAGAGTGAGCCGAATTTACATGTGAGCGAGCGATTCGCTTTTTCGCGGGCGTTCGCTCTCCCGCTCTCTCTCTCCTCTCCTCTCTCTCTTCACCAGCGTCATTCGTTTGCAATTTACATTAATGTCGGTCGCTATCTAAACAGCTCCGCGGGGCTTAGTGAAAATGCCGACGCCATTATCACGTATACCGAGTCGCGAGGACTTGCCAATGTGGAGCAGGACCCCCACCCCACCCTCTCCCTCCAACCCTTCACCCGGTTTGGCACCCCGTTCTGGTCCCGACCCGGGACACACAAACACAAGCGATTGGGGGGGGGGGGGGATAAGGCAAGGGATTTCGTTCGGAAATTGCTGGAATTCTTTACAAATTGAGAATTGCAGAGGTCAAGTTTACAGAAGTTGTCGCAAGAGGGCGCCGGGAGAGATGAAAAATGTATTCCGGAAAAAGCATCTGGTGATGTGATTTTAAGTGAATCACTTACACCGTTAAAAAAATTGATTGACAAGAATTTGAAACAATTGTATCGAATGTTAACAGTTATCAGAATTGGCAAATCGAGTTTTGATGAGCTCGTGCCTCCTCAGGTCTGAGTACGGCGACTACCTGAAAAACCGAGGCCCTTTTACATTGGATGGTCTTGATTAATCAGACATCAATATATTTTAGTTATCTCAAGTTCCCCCCCACGAGGGAGCAGTACTTTTGTTATCATGTCGCAGGCATCATATGCAGGGTATTTTTCCCCCCGAGTATATACTTTTATTTTCTCTTGAATGTCTCTTGAATATTGCTTTTATTTTCGCTCTTGAGTTGGCGTAGAAATATATATATGAGGATGTCATTTCATGACGTTTTGTCAAGTGTCTTTTGACAGTGCCATCTCAATTGACATTTAATACGGACGGGTTTTTACCACTCCCCCTGTGCCACTGTACATGTATTTGACATCTACATGACACGTATGCGAATCGACATGGAAAAAAAGCCTTTTTTTATTCAGCAACGTTATTCCGAATGAGAACACAGCAGCAGCAGCAGTGGTGACATTGAAACAGGAGCGCGGCAAAAGCAGGCGCGCGTTTCGGGATTAACCCGACAATGCATCAGGATAATTGAAGAAATTCCAGTACACATATCCCACCACCACCGATATACGTTTCTCGTGATATATATATGCGCGCGCGCCGAAGCACGCACATCCAGGATAAGCTGCACTGGAATTGGAAGAGACTTAATTTTGTTGACCTCGGTGACTGGATCTTAAATTGTAAAGCATATTTTTTTTAAAACTGGTGTCCATCCCATTCTTAAATTAAAAATACAATTCAATTCGACAGCACAGAGGTACAACCCGAAGATCAATTAACAATAAACATATATTCGGTACCGAATTTTTAAAAATCATTCACTCACTGTCCAATTGATTCGTTGTTTCGCGAATTCCACAAAATGAATTAAAGATGTTCACACAAGTACGATGCGCAATTACGTCATGCTCAAATTATCCCAAAACAAAACAGTTCTCCAGATATCAATATAACGATTTAAATAAAACCAGAACGTTTACGTGTGAGCGAACTTATATTGCATATACTCATATGAATCAGTATCCGATTCATATGAGTATATGCAGATCAAAAATCGACAATGAGCATCACTTTGTTTCACATATAAGTTCGCTCAAAATTTCAAATTGACAGAATGACATAACATAAACCCACTTTAAACGGTGCATAAAAAAATATATATTTTAAATTTTAAAAAATTGAAACCAGGCTTCATCAACATGTGGATTATCACGTGGACGTGTTAAATAGTATTTTTTTAAAGTGTTCGAGGCAATCAGATTCCAGTGATCACCGTTTTGCAGTGTAGCGGAACATTTGTGCATGAGCGGCGCCAACGCGGAATTTGGAAAGAGGGAGAGAGGCACGTCGGCAAACTATCGATCCAACAAAGATCCCTCGGATTAATATCAGTTTCACATTGCAGCCGTGCATATATTGTGTGTATATATATATATATATATATATATTCGAGAGAGTAAGCGAATAAAAATGCTCCCATAGTGTCTGCAACGAGATACGAGAGAGAGCTCTTCTGCAGTGTCCATATTTCAGAGAGGGAAAACCTGGACATAAGGGCAGGGCGCAAATTGATTGAACCAATTGTGATTTTAAATTGAATAAGAAAACATAGTCAAACAAATTTACATCTGATTGAAATTGCATTTTTAGGAGTGCTTTTGAAGCGATTTTTAAAAATGCGTACATTCACATTTTGAAGAGCGACTGTTTGGAAATTTATCGTTCATCCAGGTTCTGCAAGTCATGACGAATTGAAACAGTGAGCATATGGGTGAAAATCTTATAAACATATTCATTTTATAATCTCCAGGCATGAACGGCCAATTAGCTAATGCGTATGTGCTGCATAAACATCCCTGAACACTTAAACGTCCCAGAGCAATTATTTAATTCCAATAATGTTTTGAAAGGATGTTTCGAAAATTTGATTCGTACAGGTACACAGTATTGAATTTAAGAAAACAGACATTCAAAATATCTTTTTAATATGCAACACAAATTTTCTTTCTGAATTTTCTTAGTTCGAGTATATAAACCGATAAATATCGTTTCTAATAAATTCGTATTTTTCATTACATTAGATCAGTTTTTGAGAATATTTTAAAATAGATTAGTGAGGGGTAGCGCCTTTTTCTCAGGAACGAGTCTTCATTTTAAATAAGAAAGGTAGTCCAATCCGCCATATTGCAACAGCACTGGAGATGTCGAATGGCATGATGTTTAATCGCTGGTTCAATTCCCAACAGAGATCTCCGGAATTTTTCGGACGACAGAAATTAAAGTAAAGCTTTGGAACCAGTTCCTGTACAAGGATCATATGCAAGTTAAATATCCCTAACTACGAAGCCTAGGCTAGGTAAAATTGCCAATTCACCCAAAAAGTTGTCAGAAATGTTGGTGGCCCCTCCTTAACACCTAGCTAAAAAAAAGAAATAACTTCGTAACTGTCTTATAATGAGGGAAAAGTGCACGACCCATTTCTTTTTGCCCAGGGCGGAACGATTCCTAATAAAGATTCAGCCTCTCTCAATACACATCAAGGACGGAGCTTCACGTCGCTGTCGGTTGGTCGAACAGCTAGACCAGCTTCTGTTTTGGTGTTGGGACCTATACAGGCTGGTCCTACAGTGAAGCTGTGTATAGGCAGGTCCCCGGTGGGCAAACGTCATCGGCTGCTCAGCTTGATTAAGCTAAATCGTACTTGACGGTGTTTCGCGTCTACGGACCCTAATAGTGCGATCGCTATTGGTCAGTTAAATTAGGACGGAAAACCTCGATCGCCCGACCGCTCCAATCACCTGTCCTCCTGAGATCTGTTAATAATTAAAGTGAACCTGAGAACTCATGTAGGTATATGAGGCACATTTATGTACACATGTATCACAGAATGCGAGATTACCTAGTGATTTCCATAAGCTATTATAATAGTGAGAGATTATTCATATATACTGTGTATTCGTCAGACTTGGGATTCACTATCCTGCATTTTCATTTTCGAAATAATTCAAAAATTCCCAGAATTTTACTTAAGACAATTATGTCCAGGGATATAGGTAATTTTTTTATGATATTTATTTGGAGTCTTAACATTAATTACTACAGTACTTGCAAAAAAATATAAAAAATAGTCAAAATAACAGAGATAATTATTTTTACGTCACTTATCTGAATTATAAAGGATTTTTGATAAATATTGCGCTTTTAAGCAAAGATATAAGGTGGTTACACGAGTATATACTGCACCTGTATATACTGCATAATGTGAAAATTCATCTACAGGTGAAAATTAAATCCAATTAATTATTGTGTCTTTCGACACTTTTTCAGCCAATACTAAATTCTGCAATGAAACGAGCACATTTATTAAGCTTTAAAATTGATGAGTTATAAACTTATAAGTCAATATCAAAATCTGATCTACATATAAGTGTAGGTCTGTCAGCATCGCTGCCCTGATCGTCTTGGGCTCAGATCTCAGAAGGACGTAAAAGCAAATCCTCCAGAGTCATAGCGTTGACCCATTTTGACTTGGAGGCTATCCGGATTACGTTTTGGATTGTTGTGGATCACGACGTTCCAAATTCCGTTTTGCAACCTCCCCTTTCCTCTCCGCGCTACAGACTGTGAGTCCAAAAACTGAAATTGGATCCGAAATAATTGTCACCATTTCTAGGATATCGAGTCACTGTAAATCTAGTGACTGAGGTCAACAACCACGTTCTGTAGTTCACATTGACCATTTACATATAGTTGGCCTTCGTCGACTTCGTGAAAAAGTAATTGTGAACCCATGTTGCATGTGCCGGCGGACTGGCTTTCAAAACAACTAGATATGAAGTATTATAGCTTCGAGCAAATTGACATGATGGAAGCTGATGCTAGTTTTGTAATAATGGGAGCGTATCGCATTAACAGATTGTTTTCAGACTTGCCAATGTTTTCTAACAGTGACATGCACATTGGTGAATGGTGGTTGCAGCTAATGTTCAGCCCTGGATGTAGGTGAATATATTACTTCCTTAATATCGCCTATGGTCAAGCGACCCTAGCGTCGAACGCTAGAACAAAATGCCTCAGGTAAAATGATAACTGCGAGCGCTTTTATACTTCAAATGCGAAATGCTAATGTAATATTCAATAGACCGGTTTTAAATATCAATTCGGTTTAGTATGAAGCAAAGAAGCGAGTTTGTGGCCTACAGAGTATTTTGATCTTTAAAACATTCAAATTGAATTTAAATGCAGTATATAAATGTGCTTCCCAATGTTCTTCAAATATGCAAATCCAATAACTAAGTATCTAACAATAGCTTATACATATATAATAAAACAGTATACATTGTATACATGTTCTGGGCGAACCTGAAAATATGGACCCCTATTATTATTTATATATTAAGTCGACCAAAAATAGTCTGATTTTAAAGATTCCTTTCTAATTCCAAGACTCAAATTTCAATTTTTAAATTTCTCGCTATCACTATTAAAGTTGCGCCTTGACGGTGGCACTTGTCGATTGACGATTACCGCTGCAATACGTCACTTTGTAGCGCGATTGATCAACTCTGCGTCAAAAATGCCGTTCAATTAAGACAAAAATGCAACGAAATACCTCCGACATAATAATTATGATTCCAAATGACTTCTTAACGAGTTTCTAAACAAAAGACGGATTTTAGGCGAATTTGAAGCCGAAGCCGAGACTAATTTTCATTCGGTTTCGGTGCTGTCCCGAATCCACCATTTCTGATTACAAACCGAGACTGTCTGTCTACCTTCGTGAAACTTTTGAACGACCAAAGTTCACAGATGGAGCATCGGTCCGGTCCTTTGTTCGGAAACTCGTTAAGAAGACATTTGACTTCATAATTTGTTGTTATGTCGTTTTTTTAACTTAGATAAACGGCATTTTTGAAACAGAGTTGAGCAAACGCACTTCACATTTGCGAATTGCATAAGTAATCGGCAATCGACAAGCGCCACCGGCAAGGCACAACATTAGTAGTGAGAAATTTGAATATTGAAATTTGAGTCTTCGAATTTGAAAGAGGATACTGTTATCTTAATTATTCCCAAATTTCATAATAATTTGACTATTTTTGACCGACTTATTAAAAATAATAAAGGGGGTCCATAATTTCAGGTTCATTCTGTATATATGTATATAATACAGAGTAATATGTTATTCAGGGCATAAAAGTTGATATCATTGATACTTTTAAATTTAGAATTAAGCGAAGTAGCATCAGTAAATTTCGTAACCTCATTTGAATAATTTTTAATTTAATCAAAATTCAGCTTACAAATTTACTTACCAATCTTTCTCAAATGTATTCAATAACTACTTTATCAAAAATATGTAGCAATTTGGTTAACGAATCTTATTTTTATATCATTAAAAATTGGAGCAGCATTCAAACGAAAACTTTTATAATTATTTGAAGCTTTGAGTGATATTCATACGTTTAATCATCAAGCAAAAGTATTCAGAAATAAATTTCAATATTTATGAGTATCTCTATCGGGAAGTGACAGCGAATGGAAAACATGCAGCTAAGAAGATGATATCTGTATCAATTTTTTCCCGTTCCGCATGACGCAAAATTTTTCGATCTTTCGTGAAAGACCCTTTTTTATAGCTGACGAAATTTATATCCTTATAGCGTTTCACGGAAACAAAAATTTCTGATCTTTCATGAAAGCTCTTTTTATTTGGCTAATGCAACTTCTGCAAGAAAACTCGCGCCATAGAACAAGGTGCATAAACACACACGTCTCGCGATTGTCCTTTTTTGTTTTTTGTTTGCTGCTACATAAAGCACGAACCGCCTGTGAAACAAGAACAAAAGTGTCTCTCCTCCTAAGAACACAATCTCGTTTCAGGTCACATGACTCAGGTGAACGTTTCAGATTCTCATGACTGTGGGTATTTTACAATGAGTTTCCTATTGCGCCGCTTACACTATCGGGAATTGTACGTTTGGCTCCAATGGAATGTCATTTTGTTTGGAACTAGCACGTACGAGCACATTGCGAATCTACAGCTACAAATCTACAGGTATGAATTATTTCATCGAAACATTTCATCAAACAAAATGACATTCCATTGGAGACAAACCTGAAAAGATCGGTAATTGCCACTTTAGTTGATATTAAATTGGAAGCGCTACCAAACCTGTTACAGGGCATTTAAAATTGTGTCTGGGACGACAAAATCGAAAATGTAATCCGCATCCGCTTTGACATTCCAAATAAGGAGAGGTGACACAGGAGGTTAAACGCAGAAACCATGATTCGATCAACCTACACCCAAGATAAACACCTTTACTTTTTATCCATAAAATAATTTTCAATATCTGTCACTAATAAAATATTCAGAATAAATTCAGAATAAATTTATCTGTCAGTAATTGAAAACTTTTGTCTGTTTTTATTATTATTTTTTTTAAATTGTAAACAGCTGTAGCCTGATCACCACAAATCTTTGACTTACAAAGTTGATAAGGAAATCCAGTTTGTTGTAATACAGTTAATAAATGCAGGTCTGTATATCAAGGCAAACCCGATATTTTTGTCCGAGGTGCTCAGATTTATTTTCAAATTTTTCAAATTTATTTTTCATCATCCAAAAGAGAGTTGATGATTGCAGCAGTGGTTTGCGTGAAACCGGTACTGTCTACCTTGTGTAATTTAATAAATATTAATTTTTAACGGGAGATGGGGATGTGGTCAATTTGTTAGATGCGAATCGTCATCGTCTTATCTATAGCGTCAGTTCCCACGGTGTTCTAGTTTAATTTTTTC
Organism: Mycogona germanica; assembly: GCA_034698785.1. NCBI lineage: Eukaryota > Metazoa > Arthropoda > Diplopoda > Chordeumatida > Chordeumatidae > Mycogona > Mycogona germanica. Next base: position 29,443 of record JAQGBY010000799.1, read on the forward strand.
ATTTTAAATAATAGTTTACTATTATTATATTAGAAGAGTTATCGCCAACTCTTGTTCGTCTCTTTTCGTCCGTCCTGTCCCGGATATTTATGGATATTTTGTCGCCTATCTTTTGGAGGTTGCACCTGGCTCCATGAAGAAAGAGGGCCCGGGGATGAGAAACACGGCGACACAGCTCTTTTATATGCTCTCCCGAAAACAAGGTGTTTCCCTGGGCCGTCGCACCATTTGTCGCCTCTCTCTCTCTCTTCCTCTCTCTGTCTATCCGCGGCTCTATCTCTCCACCGTCTATGCAGCGGCGCTCGCGCCAGGCGATCGAAATCTCGCTCGCGCGAATGTACGTGAAAAGGCTTTTCGCGCGGCGTGCGCCAAATCCTCCTCCCCCACGGGCGCACAACCGATCCGAAATGCGATTCGTTTCAGTGAACCGGGCAAAAACTGCGTTTCCGCCGCGCCGACACTTTTATCTCGTTGGAGGCGTAACGACGCGTCGCTCTCCCGTCTCTCGCTCTCACTCGCTCTCTTTCCGTCCCCCTCTGCCTCTTCCCCGCCTCTGTATACACAAAACACGGGGGCTGCCGTGCCCGTGGATTAGCACATACACCCACCCACACACACACGCGTCGTTCCTGACGCCGCCGAAGAGCGCTCTCGGTTTGGCGATGGCCGTCCTTAAGAAAATCGGATTTGGGGGCAAGTGTTGTGGGGACTGCGCACGTCACGTCCGCCGGAACCACACACCAACTCAACTGCGGCACGAGACGTCCTATTCTGCGCAACAATAGGGATGCATGACCACTGGTGACACCAACCAATTTGAGAGTCCGTCGAAACAATATCTTATTGCGACTTTTGAGCTGCTTAAAATGACAGAAAATATCGTGAAAGGTCAGAAGCCGCCGAACACTTAAACAGAACTAGCTTCAATTAGCGATATCAGAATTTTTTAATGAATACGATTGCTGTTTTTATTAAATAGAAGTGGAAATTAATAATTAAATTGCTGCCAACACGACGATTCAATTAACATTTATCTGGTTGAGACAGGCACACAGGAAGCGTAAATGGATAATGGTAATTCCATGAGTGTTTGATGCTTCAGGAAAGAGCAAATAAGCAAGACCGCAAGATTTACAATAATATGAAAGGCTTCACAGTTAATTTATTGGAAAAAATATTGGGGTTTATAAAGGTTCAGTTTATTGATGTTACTCTTTCAAAAGATCCAATTAGTTTCACATGAAATACGTCTATTCGAAATTACCTCTCTTGCAATTGGTTTTATTTGAAATTGATCTAAACAAGATTCTTGGAAATTTTCTTAGTAATCAACTTTGATATTTACTAACTTCATCGTTTATTCATTGCCAACATACCAGTATACAGTATTTTTCGGAAGCGTTATATTGGTTCAACACAACAGGTGAATTGTAATTTGCTCAACTGTCTCAAGAATTTGTTACCCCATTCATGAATTGAACCTTTCAACATGGCCGTCATTTTCATGGTTATCGTTGAGTTTCTCTGGATCACTCTCCGATAGGCAACGGAGCAACAAATTGCAAAAATGGTAAATGATTCGAAAGCGATCCCACCGAAAATAACCTGACGTCATTAAGGAGCAAACAGACACGAGACGGTCTTAAAAATCGGGTTCTGCCAATATATACGATGTTGTGTAAGTAGCCTTTAAATTGGTGTAGGGGAGAGAATCACAATTGACGTTCTTGCTCTCCACTTGATTCGTTAGCCCAAATTGTCGAAAAAAACAAAGTCAACAAGAACTTAAGACGGCATCTTATTCGTATATCCTCTTGAGACGCTCGTCTAAATGATCAACATCTTTGGAAAATTGATACGAAAGATTTTAAAAGAATCCGTACTCCTACAAAATCAAATCTAAGAATATTTTTAACATCTACTGTAAACAGGCGCCATATCCTGAAAAAATGTGCTTTAGCAAAGAGCCGAGCGTACGTTTTTAGGGGCACTGACGACTTGAGGACGCCTACGCAGTAGAAATGGCATCGATTTTCCGAATCTGCAGCAGGTGTCTAGTGGACTGAAGACGTTCGAAGAACCTGGTCGCATTTTTTCTGTAACGTTTAGAGCAGTGACGATGTTCACTTTGATGGACGCGGGCCTGAGGTGGATTTACGTGGCAGCCAACAATAATACGTCACAATTTATCCCACTTTCTCTTAGGGAGAAGAGACATTTTTACTATTCCTGAGAGCCTAGACTAAGCTCACAAGATAACCCCAAATATTGCATTTAGCAGGCGTTCGCCTCGTTCATTATATCGCAGCGCCAACTTGTAGATGACGTGCTCGTAAATTTCAAGTTGACTAACCTAAGCTGGAAATTTTAATAAGACATATGAATCGAGTGATGGCTAATACAGGCAGCTCTGTCCCGTGCTCGTTCACTTCCGGGAATTTTATGTTTGCGACAACCATTTTGAATTTGCCAAGTCAGATCCTGTCTGTAACGAGGACAGTTCATTCAAACGTAATAAACAACTTCTGTCAAGAGAGAAATATCCTTTAGTTGGCGTTGCATTAAAACAAATTCGACAGTTGATCAAGAGGATTTTACACTTTCACAACCTGTCATCCGTGTCACACATTTTCCATAATTCTTGTAAGCGAAACGGAAGCATTCCAAAGTACTAGATGGACCAGAAACAGCAATCCATAAGAGGCGTGTGCAAAAAGTACGGAAACCTCATACTAATTATTAGCGAAACTATATTAACGAAGAGAACCTTAATGCAACACTTATTGGTCTCACGTATAGTAAAAGGTAGCTCAAGTCAACAACAACCTCCGATGGGCGACACTCTCTCACACTTTCGAAGGTGCACTTAAGATACTCGAGCCACCGCGAGAGTAGAGGGGGGGGGGGCGTGGTCTGAGGACGACAGACTAGAGCAGCTTGAGATTCTCTAGGAGCAAATTAAGATGCGCGGTTCAATGATAAGAGCGTTGGAGCGCCCCGTGCACAGGAGCTTGTGGGTTGCGAGCTTCCGACAGCGCCGCTGATAAGAGTGGCGCTTGTGAATTATTCACGACTAAACTGGCTACGGTGGCGGCTGCCCAATTAGGAAAAGCAACTGGCGCCCTCCCGCCGCCACCACCACCACCACCACCACCATCGCCGCCATATCAAACGCGGGAATGCCGCTCTCCAGGCGCGCATGCGCGTACCCTGGCGGGACGACTTTCTTGGAGAGACGGAGAAGAAGAAAAAAAACCTCGCGCTTCATTATTCATCATCTATATGCAAGAAAAAGTCGATCTACTTGTAAAGTAGTTGAGCACAAAAGGAAAAGAAAAAATTAACAGCAGCCCACCCTCTCTCTCTCTCCTCTCATATGCCTTGAGAGAGAACACCCACCGGCATGCTGCTATATATATATAACATAGAATGCTATATAACATGGTACTCGCTACACGGGACAAGCAATCAAAAAAATCAAGTTCGACGAATTATTGCCGAGTTACTGCCTGAAAAAGTCGACTGGAAACTGACGAAACACTTTATTGCTTTTTCTGCGAGAGTTTGGTGTTGTCTCGAAACGGGAAACAGGCGAAACAAATCATCTTGCGAGTGTAACTATGTGAAATGATGGTAAGACTATATACAGAGGAACAACTGCAGACAAGATACAGCTAAGCTAAAACAAAAGAAATTTTCGTCTGTCGAATGTGGAGCACCCCAAGGCAATCAACAATTTTAGCTGTAGGACCTTTTTGTTCGTCAATATTCGTTTCGTTTCCAAAGTGGTTGCTCAAATAGTTGGTCAATTATATTTTTGAAGCGGTCCTTGGTTTAGCATCTATTACGACTGGTAGAAAAGCTCATAGAAAAAGACACCTGGTCTCCCCCTAACTTAATTTAAAATTTATCAAAGTAAAGCATTGAATCATAGTTTGTTATGACATATTAACGTCCAAAACGGCAAATCTAACGAATCACAACCACTACCGTCTTTCGCGGATCCTTGCCCGCCCCCAAATCTCCTCACCTCCTGATTACTCTCGCTTATCATTTGAGTTGGGATCATTTCTTAGGGGTTCGGTAATTATGGGGTCATGTCGGAGATGAGACAGGCGAAACAAATCATTTTGCGTGAGTAACTATGTGAAATGAAGGAAGGAATACAGAGGAACAACTGCAGAGAAGATTCACCACCCGCAAAATTCGCCATTAATTCATCCAAACAACAAAGCTGGCATTCTGATCGACAAACGTGTCAATGCTTACTAGACATTACAAATACAGATAAATTCGCTGGTCGACCTCACTCGCTTAGAAAACTGACTGACAAACTGACGATAAAGAGCTTGTCGTTAACCTTTAAAGTTTCATTACTCACTTTGACGTTTAACTCCATTGAAACGTCATATTGTCTGAGCCCAACTAGCAACCACGGTGGAGATTTCTAACTGAAGCATGAGTTTGAACAAAGTAAATTTACATTTTCATTCTAAACATGAAATGGTCCCTAGTGTAAATGTTTCTTACCTCGTTAAAAAGTTAAGCATGATTAGCACTAAGGGCCATTTCACACAAATGTTTAAAATGAAAACAATATAGCAAAATAACATAGGGAAATGCAGTCAGTGGCTTGCAGAATACAATGACAAAAACAACGGGCTTTGTTTGCCCTATAAAAATACAGGGACCACAATGGCGTTTCAGTTGCCGTAAATTGTCCGCTGCTGTCAATCATGATAGTCCAAAAATTAATCACGACCATAAGGCTGTTTCCCCAGTAGCTCAAAAGTTCATTACAGTAACACGGCCTTTTCAAATTAAAAATCAGCTTCAGTTTTTACTCAGTTTGACATGCTTTTCCCCATCATGCTCAAATTGATCGCAGTTTAAATTCTTCGTTAGCCGTTATTCGTTAATTAAACTTACAATCCTCTCATCTCCACAAAGGTTACTAGTGGCAGAACCCGCTTATGGATCTGGAGGTGGTCACAAAAGAAATGTCACAGTAATATTTTTTGAAAATACGAATATCGTTAAATTTCATCAGATTCATTAATTTTAAGAAAAGTTATTTGCCTAAAATGAGTTAATTATTTTAATAAGAGAAAAAACATTTTTGATTAACAGGAGAAATTCATTAATTTGTTTTAATTTCGAAGAATGCCGGAAACTAATTTCCCCAAATTAAACTTTTCTCGAGCACACCAGTACTGCATGATGCGGCTCTATAGTAGAGAGCCGACCAAGTTCCAGTCCCTCTTGCACGAACTCAATTCCTACGAGCAATAAACTTCCATGTCAAAAACCTCGAAAGGGGTTATTACGACTGCGGGTGTGGCAGACATCGGCCTACCGTCAAATTTGATTAAGACACTACTCGCATTTGATTGTAAAACCGCATATCATTTCGATGTATAAAAAATGACTCGTTTCCAAACGTTGGCTGCATTAAAATGCAATCATTAAACTTTGTGTGGCGAAAGGAACGATCGGCAGGGGAACAGGACTCGAATGGGTTTCGTATGTCACTTAGCGCAAATTCGAGAGGAACAAGCCAACAAAATGCAGATTTGAAGTGCAGATTCTATTGATATGACGGGACTTGCCAATAGGGAGTCGTTTTCAACCAGCAAAAATGATCTACCCATAAAATTCCAAATAAATGTTTGTAGTTTACGTATAGTTATATCTACAGTGTACATCTACATCTACCAAACGAAATGGTCCACATACATATTTAATCAGATCATCTGAAATAATTTATCAAATTGAATGAATGAATTTTTCGCATGAACACTTTGGATATTTTATTTTTCTAAGATAGCAGCAAAATTGCGCGTCTGGAATAAACGAAAAGTGGAGCGCGTGAGTTCGAGCCTATGTAAAGGGAAAGAGAATTATTTACAACAAAAATTAAAATAGCCAAAATGTTCGTATAGTATCGCTATTGTCAAAAACATTCATACGATTTGATAAATTATTTCAGAAGAGCTGGTGTTTTTTATTCGTGTGATTAAAGGTGTAGGTGGACCATAAACTCTGTACATGAAACACATTGTACACTTAATTAAAAGCAGTTGAATGTAATTGCTTGAAATTTGAATTAAGGCTTACCGTTTTTTTTAATAATGTTAAAATTGCTGCCATTGCATTGTTCTACCCCTTGATGAATTCAGAACTCAATGTAGTGAAACCGTTCTCTGTTATACTCCATTAAATTGTATCAAAGACTCCGTGGCAAGCTTCTTTGGGTGGAAACTCAATAGCGGTAAGAAATTTTGGGACTCAGAGTTTACTTTTGTTCGCAGCGCCTCTACCGATCATAAATAATAACATAATTACAGATCTACCAATTGTAACGACACCAGCGAGCCTCATTTAGACTCTAGTATAGACATTGCACCTCATTGAATCAAATTGTCGCTCACAAAATACGCGACATATATGCTGTAGCGACGCGAGAAACCGAAATATGAACTCTTGACTGCACAAATCTGAATTGCTAAATAAATTGTTCAGATACCTGACAGCATATATTATAGTGTTTGGTGCAGGAGCTCTATAATCGTTGGGCAAATAGGTGGAGCGCCGAATCTGGCTTTGAACGTTTAGCCGAGGCTGATTCGTTTACGCCGCTGGGATTCGGCAAAGCAAAATGCCAGCGCTACAAAAAACTAGATAGCGGCGACTCCTAAGACCCTGTACTCACCGAAATTACGGTGAACGAACCTAGCCTAGGCATGTAACCCAGGTGAGAATCTTTGCATGTACCTGATATCGTACAAGCGCCAACCCCGGCCGCTAGTAAGAATGCTTCGTGCACGAAAATTTCCGGCAGTCTCGGTCAGGATTTGAACCACCCTGGAACACTGGCTTAATAATAAATACTATTTATTGTGTTTTTCTGCTTATGGTCATTCGTTAGCTCACGAATGGGGAAAAAGGACGGAGCGTGACCTTTGACGTCACAGTACATATGCGGTGGTGAACTTTCGGACTCCCGAAAACCAGACTAACACGTAGCGTGATAGTCTTAAAACATTCGATAGTTACGCACCAATACTTTAAGATTATTCAAATAATCGATTATTGCTTCCCCAGTTTATGAGCCGCGACTTTGTGTTGGTACAACGAGTCACGCAAAAAACGGAATTTTAAACATTGTCGTGACATCAGTCCGTTTTCGTGTAAATGTTCTTACGGTATTTTTTCAGCGCACACAAAACAATATATCCTATATTATAAAACTAAGAATTGGATTTTGGTGTGCAGAGCAAAATTTCAGAACGGCTCAATGAAATCGCA
>JAQGBY010000800.1:0-36750 GCA_034698785.1 Mycogona germanica
AGGGCCGTTCATAAAATTCCCGGACACCTCACTCAAGGTAAAGTGTCACAGGAATTAACATGTGAGGTGTCCGGGAATTTATGAAAGTGTCCGGGAATTTTATGAACGGCCCAATTTTGAGTGAGTGGGTGTTCTTACTACTTTTATTTTCTTCCGAAGCTCGCATGGGATCCGTTTACTGGGCGCCTTCTGTGCGCTCACTAAGGGCTCCGCTCCGCTCTCGATATAGCATGAGCGGCAGTGGCAAAACAAGAAAAGCGCTTCATTGAATAGACGTGCGGCCGCGCCATCTATTGATCAAATATTACAACGGCATGTGAATGGAACACTGCATTACAATACGTACCCACAAGCCAAGGTTTATAAACCTTGCCCACAATCAACCCTGGCCAGAGCCAAAACCCTAAGACAAGGATTACATCTGTTTAATTTTGTAATTAATGCAAGTTATTTAAATCAACTCTTTTTGAAATTATTCATCCAATTATTTTAGTCTTTTGTTTAACTTCAACTTCTGTCAATAACCCGCTAAGTGGTTCGTTAATCTCGTTAATCATAGAGCCGGCAATTCGAAAATCCGTGGTTCAACTCCCGGTCAAATTGAATAATAGTAAATTATTATTATAAAAAACGAGTTCGCCACTCGGTTCGTCTTTCATTCGGTACTGTCCCGAATTCACCATTTTTGATTACTAAATCATAAATGCGTTACGAACCATTCTCCGGATAGACCGAACCTCTCGAGAACCTGCTCGGACTATTTTGGAAAGTCCTCTCTGCAACAACAATGCAATTTGTCAACCCTTTACCACCCAACATTCTTTAGCATTAACGTTCTTAATTATCAGAAATCTTAATAATCGGCAACCATATCATAATTTTCGAGGATCTCAAAATTAAGAAGCACACATTTAGAAATGAAACGTCATTTTTAATCCAATATCACGAAAAACAAAAAAAATGTATGTAACAAAATCGACAAGCACGACGTTATCGCCATCTGGTGTCAGAGTGAAACTAAAATTCAAGTTGGCCGCGAACACGATGCGATTGAAAAGTTAACGAAGAATTTCACACAATGGAGAGAAGATCCATTAAATTACACGCAAAATATAAAGTTCCTGAAATAAAACTAAACAACTGTAAAATTACGTTTTGGTAGAGTGTTCCTTGTTCTTACTTTCCACCATTGTTTGATGCTCCTTCTTTTTTACCCAAATCCATATGTGCATCCAACTTCTCTGACACCGATTAGGTATCGATCTGGATTGAAATGCAAATAGGAAACTTCCGGTCGTTCTTGTTGTAAGTGAAGCACACAGCGTAGTAGGTTCATCTCTAGGCTTTAGAGACAGACAAGAGTTTTTATTTTATTTTCCATTTTATTTTTTGGCATGCTCGAGTCGTGCGAGAGAACGCTACGCCGAAAAAAGTAGTGGCGATCGGCCAGTAGGATCCAACCCTAGGCCAGGGGGGATCAAGGGATTAGGCCAGGCCATCTCCGGTGGGATCCAGCAACCAGGGGTAGTTGTTGGGGCACTGCAGGCAGGTGTGCAGACGGACGGTCTCGCCGGGCAGCTCTCGGGTGGTGAGTGGACATGCGTGGGGATGACTACAGTAGGGTACACCCTTCACGTCGCAACGGTCCTTCCACGTCTCGAAGTCCTTGACGGCGGTCGTGTCAAGAGGATCTTGCATCCACTGGATCACCTGAGTCATCGTCACGAAGTAAACGTCGTTCTTGGCCAAAACCTCGCCTGTTGGAAAATGAAAAGAAAAATATAATTAATCATTTAACCATTTACTAATCGACATACCAGACGATCCTGATAAAAAAAATTAGGGCACTGCTTCTCACCGATCCACTTGGTGAAGGCTTTGCGGAAGTCGTTGTTGGACTTCTTCAGCCAGGACGCGTGGAAGAAAAGACCAAGAGGTGCGCGGTTGGAGTTGTAATGACGGTTGAAGTTGTGATTAAGGAAATTGTAAAACTGTTCCGGTTGATTGATGTTGCTGCAGGAGTCGACCATGGCGCAGCCGGGCAGGTCCTCGTCGAAGGTGGGGTCGTCACGTCGGTCCATCTCGTTCATGACCATCTCCCATACGGCGTGCGACTGACTGGGGCAGTTGTGGCTGTTGCCGTGGCACTTGTGCGGCATGCGGAAGTAGAGGGTGTAGGGCCACAGCGGCGGGTTGCTGAGCGGGGCCGTGATGGTGGAGTCGTACAGGAAGCCCTGCTCCTCCATCATGGTGAACTGATTGTTGCCTCCCGTGCGCAGGTAGGGGGCGCGCAGACCGATGATGGAACTGTCGGTGATGTTGGCGAAACGCTCGGTGATAAGTCGGTTGCCGGCGAACTCCTGAACCCAATCCTCCACCGAAGCCTCCGTCCAGAACTTCTCGTCGTTACGATGGCTGAGGATGATCAAAACGAAAAGATGATCAATAAAAAAATCATGTGACCGAATTTATTTTTCGTTCATAATAGATTACAATTACGATAGTGATTACGAATTTGGCAATTTGCCAAACTAATTACAATATTTATGGAATAAGAAAAAAAATGAACTAATTCCAATAAAATCAGAATATAGTAGATTGATGTCCGACGGTGTAACTGACGGATTAAAAGTGTCTTCCTATCGGACATCAATCTACTATACAGAATTTTCTCTACTCTGTGTTCTGATTTTATTGGAATTAGTTCATTTTTCTTCTTAAAATAATATCTGTCTCTGCGTGTTTTAGAACACTTTCTAGTTATTTATGCAATAGTTCCACCTGCGTCCCCTAAAAATAGAAAAGGTGGCCGGCGTCGATGCGTCCGGGTACTGCGGGAAACATTTAATCGGGGGTTGCTTTTCAGACCCATAGTGTAATGCGGGAAGCCATCATTAGGATGATTTGTTAAGAACAGCCGAAACTGGTAAAAATTGTTTGTTCATTTAAATGTTGCAAAATCCGATCATATCCAAACACATTGCTACCGTGACCCCACTTACGTGATGGAGTGAGCGGCGATCTCGTGACCTCGTCGGTGCAGCTCCTGGACAGCGCTGTAGTTGGTGTACTTGTGCGAGACGAAGAAGGTTCCCTTGATGGAGCAGCCGTTGGGGTTCTTGCGGTCCGAGTGGAACACGTCATCGTAGACGTCCATGTTGTCACTGTTGACGGCGTCGTCGAAGGTGATCATCACCATCTGGGGCACGTTGATTGGGTCCAGGTCACCGGGAATGCGAGTGCCGTCAGCCGAGCAGAAACAGTCGGGCAACAGACACACGCTCAGGTCGCAGGGTGGCGCGCGGTTAGGGTCAGTCTCCACGGCTGCGCACCGAAAGAAACAGTCAGGGTCAGTGGGGGTCAACGCGAGCAAGGTTAGGATGCTCTACAATATATGCTCTTTGTACTGTAATCATTTTTATTAAAAATTGAGCGTCACTTCTCAGTAAACGTCACGTCACTTCTAAGCTCATTCGCAAATAAATTAACTAGTAATAATATTTATCAAATCGAAAACTCATGAAAATAATAACATAAAACTCAAATGAAATAAGTAATCTCAATTGCACTATTTTTTCTAATCGCTGTAATCTCAACACTACAAGCGTTTCTGTACCCCTCTTGATGCGTAGGCACTAGTCGAGGGGCACATTTTCACCAGTACCCCGGGATAGAAATTATCAAGAGCCCGCGCCGGGAATCGAACCCGGAACCGCCGAGCCACAGTCAGTCGCAATACCGATTGGGCTACGATTGGGCTGTTGAATTTATCGAACATGTACGAAGGAACAATTGAAATGTGATTGTCTTAATGATTGGTTTAAATTGTCTACGTCGATTACGAAAGTTAATTTTTAAGCGTTGTACATTTTTTTTTACATGTACAAGTGTGTATGATGCAATCTAGTCTGGAATTTATATGCGGTACAATGGTGAGCTATTATTATTCATAGGCAGACAACGCCCAAACTAATTGACGCATAAAACGTGGAAGCGCACGTAAAAATGTTCGAGTAAAGAGAGAGAGCGTGAGAAATTCCAATTAAAGTTGTCCCGGATTGATTGGTCGTCACCGTTCGATCCTCCTAATAAAGAGAGGACTTACTGCAGGCTCCCTCGTCTGATTCGTCGGAACAATCCGGCTTTCCATCGCAGAACAGCTCCTTGTTGACGCAGTCGCCATTTCCGCACGACAGTTTGCCTTCCGGACAAAGCGGCTCCTCAGTGACCAGCAACGGTTGAGCCTTTTTCGGTTCTGCACAAAGGGGATTGAGGGAAAAGTCGAATCATTTTGACATCGAACAATTATCTTCTCTGACTATCGAATTTATCTAACTACAAGAAGGATGCCCGGGTTTGCCTGGGTTTACAGTAACCACCAATGAAATAAACCGGCTATTTTACGTTTACACGATAAACGCAAACGTTAAATGTGAAGTAACTGTTATATTTTATTTAACGCTATCAACATGCCTCAACATGTTTAAAAAAAAAATAGAAATTTGGATTTTCAATCGTTTGACAATTGTTATGTTAAATTGAAAAAGAATCATTTAAAAAATATATATTTGATTATTTTGTGTTTTGTAATATTGTTATTTTATTTTAATATTGAAAATATTATTCCGGTAATAGTATGTGGTTGTGCTTGGTTGGAACATTTATCTGGTTTATTTGGTTGTCTCGTGAAATCGACGACGTCATGCTTTCGATGTGGAGACGCCATTTCTTAAGTTTGAAGCGAAAGGGAGATTATCCAGAATTTGGTAAGGGCTATTTTAATATTAAATATTGAAAATCGAGATCTGATATTCCGTCGCTAGCGAATTATGATGGTTTACTAACTTTATGTTAATTTTTGTGCAATTTCATTGACAGGAAAATGAAAATCTCTTTTTTATAATCTAGGATTATCGAATTTCTCGTGTTTTTTCGCAACACGCAGCAAACCACACAACGCAATGTAACACTTTTAAGCAAACTATGAGTCTTTCTTCGAATATATCCGCATTTAAAAATTCATATAAAAAATAAGAGCTGCGACAGAAATATGATTCGTTACGGTAAATATAATAGCCGCTTTTTTTAGCTAAACAATTTGGCATAAAAATAAAAAATAATGAGAATAGGACGTCTTGCCATATATGGCATAGTTAAATCGATTCGTTCGCGTCAAAGTGCACTCGTATACAATCGAGTGCATGTCGAATGCACGCATCAACGCTCGCACTTCTGAGAACCAGAGGCCATTGTCTGTCAAGTGAACCGCGAGGCCGAGCAAACAAATTGACGCTGCTGGAATTTTGACAAAAAATAATGGCAACCAATCATATTCATGGACGCTGGCTGGCGCATGTTAAGACAAATATTCGAAAAAACTTTACCAATGCAACGCATGAAAGGCTACGAATTCCCTAAATCCCATTTTCACAGTTGGTATTTTTTGGATAATCGGAAATTGCGTACAGGATGTGACCAATTTCCGAATCTCCGCACTACTTACTGTCGAGCAAGTCGCAGTTCTTGACGTGATCCTTCCAGGTACATGTCTGCTTGTCGATATCGAAGGCCAAACCGGAAGGACAGCGCAGGGCCAGAAGTCCCTGCACGGAGCATCGCACCACGTCGCGACAGTCATCGTCACCGGTCAACCGGAAGTACTCGCCCGGCTGACGACCCTCGCACAGGTCCTGGTCGTTGATGTTGTTCACGTCCTGACGCTTTCGACGGATCGCGCTGCCCAGTCCTGCGAACGGAAATACTCAAAAACTTAGTTCTCTTCGACACATTGATCTTCATTGAAGCCAGAGTCTAAACACTCGACGAAGAGGATATAATGTGATGGTGTATGCATTACGAGAACGGAGTTTAAAGGTGACATTCGAGACAAGACGAGATTTTCGCGTTCGCCATTTATCGTTCCGCCCAATTCACACTCTCATGGTCAAGTTTTTTTAATCCTGGGTTAATAAAATGTGGTCTAGAAAAAGTAATTGGCCATGATAGCTAATCTGATCGTTTCTATTTGACATTGGAGGTGGGAGGTGCATGCGAGAGGGGGGTGGCCCATTAATCATTGCTAAGCGATCGAACGAGATAAAAAAATCTACATTATACACACTAGTCAATTGTCTATCTGGTGCGAGGATAAAACCCGAAGGTCTTGAGACGCCGATGGGGAATTGCTTACAAGGTTTGGGCCTCACCTGTCCTTGGGTTCACTACTGAGCCCGCTGACATGGGAATGCCTTTCAAGCGTCTGGACATGCGGAAAACGCATTTGATTATATTGTATATGATATGATGATGATGCAATTTTCTATATTTTAATGACTAGCACATGTGTTCCGGTTTAATCATTTTCTTTGAATTTTTGAATGTTTAAATTGGTGTAATCTAATTTTTTGGTTTTAACAGGAGGACGGCATAATTCGTTGGATACGTTGAGCAATATGCGGCTTAACTTATAATCAGTTAAGTTATTCAGGTCAATTGTTTGCATAGTATGTGCCCGTTTATTAAATTTATATTGCGTTTTCCAAACCTGAAGTCACTTTTAGACTCTCCCGCTCCAAATATCCTATCACATTTTCTCCTTGGTTATTTTGCAATTTGTATGCCAACATCGTTTCTAATAGTTGATGTGTGAGCAATGCGGCTGTATATGTCTACATTGTTTTTTTCTTTTCTTCAAAAAAGCCAATGGCTGGGTGTTGCGAATATATTGACACAATTTATTTTTGCCCCGCAGTTTCCCCCCCTCGTCATGTCAAAGACTTTTCCTGCGTAATACGAGGTATATGTTGTAGTCGTTGCCCTAAATTGCAGGTTCGTTTAGGCGTTCACCACTTTCCATCAACCATCACCGGTTGAGATATTGTCGAATCCCACCCTTTGGGGTCGAAAGAGTCAGACAAGAAAATTTGCAAGCAACCACTAATCCAGGGTGGTGTGACGTCACACCAATATCAACCTCCATTCGATCGCCCCATTTGTACACGAATATTTATTTACCAGTATATTAATGTCCATAGCGCACCTAACGTTGAATCTGAAACTGATTTTGTTACTTTAATCTACTCTGACTTATTTGTAAGGGTGTAACAGTATTTTTTATGCAGATTCCGAAAACATCGCACGCCTATTTAATAAGTCGGGCCCATTTCGAAGGACGTGAAGTCGAAAATTCCGAATTTGGCATTGCTGGTTCGCATTCTCAGACTCGGCTGATAAAAGGTATTTGAGACAAGCCATGCAAATCAAGTTGAGGCCATTAAGAAGGACGAGGTTGGTTTTTCTAGTTGACATGCGCAGTTCAAAACATGCATGTCGTTGCAACGATTGCAAATCAGGATAAGGCGCTATCCATTTTCCGGACAGTTAGATTTATTTCGGTGAAAAATAAAATAGAAATGAACTATGAAATGCTATAAGTTTAATTATTATTGAATGGAGTAGCAGAACACGCAGGGAAGAAACGCAGTTGAATTTTTGACGCGCCCCCGCTATGACATTTTATCGAATAATTCTCCAGCGCGCCCCTCACCCACCCCCCCCCCCCCCCTCTAAAAGCGTCTCAACTTTGAGCAAAGACTTTTTCTTCTACCTGGTGACCTAGATTAGAATGTACGCTACCTGATCTGTGTCAGAGATAGGACGCCAAGAATATAAAAAAAAAGAAACAAACAATATTTAAGAAAAAAATACTATGTACGAACGAGCACCTATATATCGTATACCAGTTTGTAATTATAGATCATTATCTCGTCGCTCCATTTGTTCGTCGACATACACACCACCACCAACGCGATCAAATTGGTGATCTAAAATAAAACCAATAATCCAAATTGATTTTTTTAGAAATTGATCGGATCGAAAAGTGGATACATGTTTGTCGTAATCGCCCGCATTACTTTGTATCTCACGTATAGCGATACTTTTTTAACGTCAATGATGTGTTTGATAATTGAGATTGATATTTGAGGGGCGCGGAGTGGCTTCATGTTGCCTGTTAAAATTTGAATGGAAAAAACACTAGACATCCTTGAAAATGTACAGTTTCAAAAAAATACGGATTGTCAATGTTCGAATTAATTAATCGTCGTGGAAATCTGTAGCATGGTATTGGTCACAATCATACCCGAGGCCGACCAGTCGTTACAGTCGAGCAAAATGAACTGGTTTGGTGAGAAGCGAGAAATGCCTTGTGCTGGTGAGACACGTAAATGGCCTAGCATAGCCCGTAGCACAGATTACGGTGGAGTGGCCTGCGACTGAGCAAGCAAGCCATATACTCGTTCGCTCATCTAACTGGGCTAACGGTTCGAAGCCGACAGACTACTGTATTTGGGCGATATTACTGCGCATTTCTATTGTTATAAAGCAGTTTTGACTCGCTCCGCTTGTTCATGTACCTCTCTCTCAGTGAGTGAGTCCGCACCAAAATTTAGGACAAGTCATTCCTCCTTCGCGTAAAAGCAATTTTTTTTGCCATGTCTGGCTGTTTACAGACAGCATTTACTATAACTAGAAAAACTGCACCCCGAACACAACTTGTTTTTTGTTATCATGTCACAAGACGCAAAAACGTTCTTCCGCTGAAACAGCATTTTTGGATTGTCGCTATACGGACGTAAAAATAAAATCATGCTCCTTCCGAATATAACAGATGCTTATGAAATAGTTAGATGTGAAAACTGTATTCAAAAATATTTCAGAAGTAAAAAGAAATATTACTAAATACATGTGACACATTAATGTTAATATAATAAACATTAATGATCTCACAGACTGTCACCTTGATTCATGATCCACAGTTCGCAAGCCATCATAAGTTTGCATATGCCAGTTCTATTTCACAAGAATGTGTCGCAACTGTAGGCAATCATTTAATCATGTCGTGATTGCTTACGCAAAACCCCTCTCTCTCTCCAACATCATCATTGACAAATGAAGCGTGGGAGGGAGGATCACCCGAGAGGCCACTGCCCATGTCCTCCGGGTGTCAACTCATGGACACGATCAAAAATTCTTGTCCCGCCCCCGCCCTTTTCTATTCTTCCGCCCCTACCACCTTAATTACTCTCCTCCCCAGAGGACACCCTCATGTGGGACGAGTTTTACCTCCCCCATCACGAATATTCCTGAATTTGGTCTGAAGTGTGGGAAGTCTAAATCGACAGCATAATAGAAAAATGTGACACAACAGCATTTTCTAAACTGGGGAGTTCCAATTTTCAATCTTCCTTCCCGAAACATATCTTGCTGAATCGATACTATATCATCCAATCGATCAATACCATCCAATTTCAATTGAAAGTCAAAGGAAAGAGGCGCGTTTCGATTTCTTTCGATACTTGTTCTTGGAGCAACAAACCTTTTGTTTTTATATTTTCTTTTTTAATAATAATATTTCTTTCGTTAAAAAACTTCAGTCAGCGACTGTTGGAATAGTTCTTTGGTTGAAGTTTCAGCGCCATATCAAATATGCCAAATATTCGTCAATCACAATGAAATAATTGAGGTATCTTTAAGAGAGTGGAGCATCGTGGTCACACACACACACACTAGGACGATAATTATCGACACAGAAAGACCTACTTAGGTGGGCAACGACGCGTGATCAGCAAGCCAAGAGTGCTGCAGCCCCCGCCTCCAGTTCACCAATCACGTACATGTGTCACTGACACCAACAACGTGAGAAATGCACCGATATCTAAGACAGTATATTTGAATGTTTGCGTCTGTCTACACGATCGACTGACTATCTCCAGTTTTGAGGCCGTGAATTGGATGAATCAGGAAGATGGTCATTTTCATTCATGTCTTATGGCAGTGTTATTCTAAAACGGATGCAAATTTAATGGCGAGCAAGGTGGTCGCATCATGTTTGAATTTGTAGGCAAAAATCCTCGCTATTTGTAATGTATTCAACGCTGCGTGCTGGTGATGGGGGCTGGTGGTGTCCGTTTTCTCCCAAATCGAGTTGACCCCAATAATAAATCCGGTTACGGTGGTAAGGGACTCTGTTACTTGAACACAATGAGAGGCGATGTGACCGCCGCGATGTTAGAAAATGGCGGTCGGTCAAGCAAAAATACAAGTACAAATTTTATGGTGGGTTTTGAGGTCGACAAAGCTGGTAAGACTCCTTAACAAACATTCTAATTTAAATTAGTTTCAGAATGCGTAAAAAATGCAAATATAAAAAAAGAATCTGGATAAACATTAGATATAACATTAGCAAAAACATAAGATTCGAGTCTTAAAACCTGTTCCGTGTTTGTTCTCCAGTTCTTTTTTTCAACTTTAACATTAAATATTTTCATATGTGAATATGAAAACTGATTTCAATAAGATTGCAATAAATTCGGACTAAGGAAGAGCGAACTACAGAAGCTAAGACATGCATATGACAGCTTTAGATGACGTCACCAGATAATTGTAAGTTGATTATTTGACCACGCCTCTACTTCCGGTTAACTCGAACTATTTCCGGTTCATGCACAAAATAAGTCTGGCCATAGATAACCGGAAAATTACTTTCATTTTTGGTTATCTCTTGTAAAACCTAAAACGAATCAACCATTTTTCGGTCAGAAATTCGCTCGGATCGAAAGCTGAAGTTCCGTAATAATTTTCAATTGTGAATTTGAATTAGAATTTGTCCGAATATGATCATGATACTTTTAGGCTGCACTGGCGTGCACATTCATATTTTTCTAGTGTCATTTTTACCGTAAACAATTTTGGTGTAGATTTCAGCGTTTTACCGAAATAGACAATTTGAGATATTGGAGTTTTGGAGATATTGGAGTCAGAATGCTTTTCATGAAATCCGTAGTCCCCCTAGAACATCCTACAGTTTCGTCGTTACTTTTCGTTAAATATTGGTGCAATTGTCATAAATTCTATTTGGTCCAAAGGTTCTAATTATTTTCGGTCATCTTTGTCCGCGCGCAGCCATCGTAATTGTGTAATTGGCAAGTGCTTAACCCGCGTGACCGCGTGTCCCCCGACCCCCATCATCATCTATATGCATCCTATGCACTTACCGCATTGTGCGACCGCCAGCAGGACGAGTAGAAATCCCAGCACTCTCGTCATGTTTGTTCGCTGTTGTCCGTTCAAATGGGCTTCTCGCGACTGCCTACCTCCCATACACCTTGTGCCAATTTATGATTTCGTGTCGAATGCACCTGTGCGCGCCTGTCCGTCCTGTCCTCACAAGTGCTCCGGCGCACTTTTGCCATCGCCAAACCAACGCCATTCAGAGACAGCAATGCCGCAATGCCCCGTTATGTTGCAAGGTCTGCACCATCGTCGGCGTCTCAGGCGCATTGCACCACCATATCGAACGCTTTTCTTTGAGTCCATATGTTCATGGCGAGGAAGAAATTGTCGGGTGACATATCTCGCATTACGCGCTAACAGTAGAAATTCATGATTTGGTCGAACGCTTTTATTACATTACTGATTCGATTCAAATAGTAAGCGAACTTAACGAAAGATTAGAATGTATGTGTCAACGCGCTATTGTCACACGAAACTCTGTCTTTATCAGAAGTTGACAATGTGGTGTTGCCTCATAACCGACTTGGTCTGCTGTTGCCGGGAACAATGTGCATTGTTATTTCCATAATGTATTTTAGGTGATAATTTGAAATAAAAAATAAATATTTCTGAAGTTTTTTATTTTTTAGATTGATCAGATGAGTGAGTGTGCCACCAACATATTTTGCAGAAAAGATCTCACTTGCACTTGGCAACCCTTGCGATTCTCCAACATTGCAAAATATGTGGAAGGATGAGTTACAATTTTCAGATCAAAGTTGAATGTACATATGTTAAAATGTTTATATTAAAATGTTAAATATTATTGTATAAGAAAATGTGAGAACAACAGAATGACTTGAATTCAATTTGTGACGACACAGTCGATTAATTTAATCGAATTAGACGCCAACTCGGTCCGTTCTGTTCTCCGCCCAAAGATGATGACGAGGCGCAGCCGAAATCAATGAGACGGACCCGATAATGCAACGCCAGTACTTAAAGAGGGCGTAGCGCCACCTGAATATAGGTCACTTATCCAAATAAATTGTAACCCTCCTCACCTGTGACACCGTTACAGCAATCTTTTTCAAAAGTGTCCACTAGATGCCGCTCAATCACTTGGCAACTTAACGTTGGGAAAAAGGCGTTTTTTTTTAAACTTTCGTAGCAACAACTACCTTAGCTTCAAGCAAACCTGAAATAATAAGCAACAATGTTCATAAAAATATAGCGTCCTTCCCTTAGAAATGCAAGGTATAACGATTGCTCAAGAACCCGTTGCTCCTTCCTCACCGTCTCTCTGTAAGCGAATGCGTCTTTATTTACATTGTATTAAGAGTCAATTAATGCACACATTTCGTAGAGTCTGACTTGGCGTCTACTGATGAGAACAAGAGTCTTGCTGGAGAACACAGTCTCTCTGTATTAAGACCAGATTATATGGGGTCAACATTGGCCTGTATATTTTATTGGTTTTATTGGTTATTTTCCTGGTACTTACCACCCCGACCCTGTTAGAAGAGTTCATCACACAGTGGATTGGAATCTCTGAAAAAATTCGTTGAGAAGAGAAGTTGAAGAGTAAATTGAAACAATCTCATGTTATCCAAAATTGACCAGTTCATCTTCACCGCCAAAGGAAAGTAATCTAATTAATTAACACACAAACAGGATTCAAATTCAATATGATCGAGATCGACGCAAGAAATCTCATTTGAAACTAAATCAAATTCAAAAAGCCTATTTAACTTTCTTCCAATCAAGACTTTAAAAAATGAAAGATTCGTTAATTGATCGTTGTTTTTCATGTTAATTCATCGCTTAAAGATCATTGCCTGTAAGGGGCAGTGTCAATTGATTTAAAGTGCAAACTCTTAATTTAGACTTTCATACAAAGTTTCTAAATACGTCTTCAAAAATAAGTCGTTTGATAAAAATATGATATCCCATTTTCTCGCTTGGTTAGATCTATGTCTCCCGGTAATTCATTATTCTGGAATTTTTAATTCATTATTCAACGAAAATTTATAGAATGTAATTTACCTTGCGCAATGGCGTCCATGTCTCATTTAGGCAATCAAAATGTTCAACTTTGAGTTTGCTAAGCACAATCAAATGCGATCCATTGATGCAGCAATGCAGAGAATTGCCGATTACTCCACATTGAATAATTTAATTCGCCCTCTCATTTTCATTATCTGATATTTACCCGAAATCCAAAATTTCTTTAGTATTTGTAGTCAGAGACACCTGAGTCGTTTGGGGGGCGGGAATTACGGTTCAAGGATCCCGCTCCCAACTGACCACGTCACCCCGTCCATGGACCATGTGACTCGGACCATTAGAAGATGAACCCAGTCTCCCAATCGCCTAAAACCATCTCGTGTCTGCGGCTATTCATTATTCTTGCTTGACGCTGGTACAACACACGCAAACGAATAACAAATGCAGGAATTCCAGTTACTCTAACGAGTTGGATAATAAATAAGCGTCAGACACTCCAACGAAACTTTAAAATATGCAAATAAGATAATACCATGAATACAGCATTGGAATCTTTTATAACTGCCGTTGACAAATAAACAAGGTTGCACCTTATTTATATTCACAGTAGGTAGTACAGCGCATTTGTTGCTCTTTGGATACTGACACTTCTGCGTTTTAAAGATGTCTAGACGGTATTTTTAAAAAAAAATAAAAATGTAGAATAACGTGTGAATACAATTAGGGGCAAGAGTCAAGAGGTTAAAATATTGCATTGTCAAAATCTGCAAAGAAATCCTGTTTGAAAGAATTAACTTTTTTCTTTTCGATGCTTATTATCGAAACCTCTCTTGTCAACGAACTACTTTCATCGGTACACAGGCAGCAATTTACAAGAAAAATCTAGTTTCTAGAAACAATATAGCTCTTTTGAGTATTCCGTACACGCAGACTCCCGAACCATCCACATTGTGAACTGGATTTATAGTCCATGGCAAATCGCCTCCTGAGTGTCTTTTATCTCAATAGATCCGAGCACTCTTCGATGGAATGAGGCGCTTTAACCTCTCTCTCTTTCACTCACTTCCATGTACAGTACGCTCACGTAGTCATCAAACATGAACGATTTTAATTTAGCTACGTCGTGCCACAGCCGATTGGCGGCAATTTCGTGACTCGACATTTTTTCATCGTGCGGGTCGTGGTCGGGTCACATGCGCCCATTAACAACAGCACTTGCTACACATATTTTCCATGAAAACAGATCATTTTTGTGTCTCGATAATTGCCAATTCTATTCCTGGCAACGCTCAATGCCTGGTTCCAGTCTAGAAGCAGGTCAGTCTCCAGTCGGACCAGATTTTTGCGCGCATTCATTGTCTTCGTCTGCCTTTAGACGGTGCTCCGGTGCGCTCGCTCAATATTGGGTCATCTCCGTTTTTTTTTTTAAAGGTAGCGTTTTTCTTTAAGCCGTGGTCAGGTTTTGCTTCAACTCGCGATCCGACCTCAAGCTGACTCTAGCGTGAATATTCAGGATAATTATTTTTGAAGTTTCGAGAGGAATTTCAATCAAGTGATTAAACGATCGCAACGAGTTTTGAATACACGAATCATTCAATATGGCCGCCCGATGTTCCAGTTGTAAAAGGGCCGCCTATGGCAGTTATCAGTAAGTCAAGGATTCGCATCAGTAGTAGAGAGGAAGATACTGTATCCTACATAATTTGACACTTTGTGAGAAACGGAAGTATACAGTTGTACTCGTCCGCCACTAGAGGACAGCAGCTAACCCATTTGATCCATCCACTCCATATGTGTGACGTCAACGTCATGGTTATGACACAGAAAACACAGACCAAATGTGCTCACGCAGAAATAACTTCTTTCATAGACACGATGAGGAAACTTTACAGAAGAAATTCTTAATTCTATTTCTTCAAAATCGCAGGTTAAGTTTGAATCATCGGTTAAATTCGGTTTAAGCACGTCCTTGTAAGGGGCTTAACCGCTTGGTTAACTTATAAAATATCGGAAAGTATCTACGTATCTTCCAGTTGTTCAATTGCACCAAGATGAAAGCGCCAAGATGATGGTTCCTTTATTTCACCTTTCACCTAAGATGAAAACCCATGTTTTGATCGAAGTATTTTGCAAATACATGATCCAAAGAATTAAAAGTTTGAAAGTGTACTCGAAGAGATAAAATAAGCAACATCTGCTTGACTTGTCCATTCGATTACACTTGTAGACTTTTTAATGCATCCAGCAGCAACTCGGAGATTTCACCGTTTGTTTTCACATTAGCCAAAGAGTTCTTGAACCCCACACAGGTCATGTCAATTCGTGTTGACTCTGTCTCCAGTCCCCCTTCTCTCCACTCCCCCCTGCTCCCTACGTGACTCTATACGTGATAGCGGCGAAATCCTAAACCTCCATTAATTAAATGCGCGTTGCACTTTGACCTTTGCTCGTCCTCTGAAGAGTCGTCGTACAGCGATCCTGTCAAAGGCTTCCTGCACATTCTCGCCATGTCATCTACGTCTTGAATCTAATCTGAAGATGCTCGCTCTCTCGGTTTGGGGTTAGTGGACCTTTCTCAGACATCACCTCCTCCAGCTCATCTCACGTCTCACCACCACTAACCCGTTCAGTGCATGTTGACTTTTATCGTCGCTGGATGAGGATCTTGTTTTGCTGGCTGTGTCCAGCAAGAGTCGGTGAAAGTAGCGTTTTTATGGATTTTTTTTTGGGTAACATGGGGATATTTTCTTAAGCATGCCAACCACGTCTCCCAACCACCAAGGATTTGCTGTCAAGCTGAGGAGTCCACGTCTCGAAGAATATTTTATGCATTTTTTTTGGTCGTTAAGGGAATTATGCTAAGCGAAACGGAGATCTGAACACGACACTGTCGGATACCATTTAATAACTTGGCCTGCAGCGGCTAGTTCTTTTGACAAGCAGCAAAACATTTTTTGGGTTTACGAGTTCAACCTCATGCAGCCGCCATTAATGATGTTTGTGTTTTTTATGCCTAATGTCACTGTCATCCGCAAATTATTATTGAGAAAGAACGCCAATTTCTCAAGAAAAACTGGTGTAAATAAATGATCTCGTGTGCATTCTTAATAAAAAACAGCCTCGTTCTCCTTGGCAGGAATTTCAGTTTTTCTTTCAGTTTTTCTCTTTTTCTTGCAAACGCGATTGATTAACAAGATTATTTATACCACAGCATATCAATAACACCATAACACTAAATCAGACAAGACAAAAAAATGATATTCTGATTTGGTTTGTCGATCCCGGGGTAGTGTCTAAGCACTGCAGTTGACTACATTGATTGGAACAAAAAAAAAGAATATTTTAGTGTTGAAACTTAATCGATTCAATTTTTTGAGCGACTGCCCAAATAATAATACTTATGTAATTAATACATGCATGAAGCATCCGTGCCCTTCTTTTATTTTTCGATTTAAAAAAAATGTTTTACACGTTTAGAATATTTTAAACAATAACCTTGGTAGGCGTGACCAATTCGATGTAGCAGTTGCCATTAAAATGTATGGCCAGTGCTTGCCTTCAAACCCGATTGACGAGGATGCTGGTGACGCTTTTGGCGTTGTAGAATCAGCTACAGGGCGTCTCTTGAGGCGCTACACCTTTTTCTTTAAAAAAAAATTAATTAGCATGCGAGGGGCGAAACATTTCTGGCCTATTTCGAGCCGTGACCTCAATGCCCAGTTTTCCACTGGGAGCGTCCGGTCGCCTTGCCGATCCCCACCAGAGGGCGCCACATTCGACCCTCGACAGAAGTCGTGCGTCACCAGCGCCATCAACACCACCAACTTCACTGCCTAGATGCGGGGTGGAATTTCTTCGACACGCGAACCAACTTCTTCGAATATAGAGATATCAAGATAAAAACTAAAGGAGTGGCTCGAATTATATTCGCCGCGCGCCCAACCAAATTAAAGCTTACCATTCATTGCGCAATAGGTAAGATCCTATATTATAAAACCAAGAATTGGATTTTCATGTCCGGAGACTAACTCTCGAACGGATCAATGAAATTTCATAAAAATTAACATACACTTAGTAAACCATCATAATTCGCTAGAGACCACTTTTCAGATCTCAATTTTCAAAATTTCATATTAAAATAACCCTTACCAAATTCTGGATAATCTCCCTTTCGCTTCAAATTTAAAAAATGGCGTCTCCACATCGTCGTCGTCGATTTCACGAGACAACCAAGTAAACCAGATAACAGTTCCAACCAAGCACAATACCACATACTATTTCCGCAATAATATTTTCAATATAAAAATAAAATAAAATAACAATATTAAAAAACATAAAGTAATCAAATAGATATTTTAAAAATGATTATTTTTCAATTTAACATAATAAATGTCAAACGATTGAAAATCTAAATTTTTAAATACTCCACATTTAACGTTTGCGTTTATCGTGTGTTATCGTTTGTAAAATAATTTTTGTAATAATGTTTGTAAATAGCCGGTAAATTTGAACAATTAAATTTTTATTTTATTGGTGGTTACTGAAAACCCGGGCAAAGCCGGGCAATATTCTTGTCAAATTATAAAAAACGAAAGAACCAATCAAATTCCCCATTAAAAATTGTTCACCGCCTGAAATCCAGTTCTTAAAAAATGCAGGTGAATTGAGGGGGAAAACTCGTTCGTTTACATAACGTTTGCTGAAGGCACAATGATATTATCTCGTACGTGAGATTCATAAAACACATTTATTTCAAATTCAATTTAACCTCGGAACTGGAATATTGGTAGAATCAATCATAAATTCTTTACTACACGTAAATAAGTTGGGGTTAATCTGGAAATAATTGTTTAACTAGGATCGAACTATAAAACGTAAATAAGCCGAAGCGTGCGATGCAATTGCAAATATTGATTTGATTGGGAAATGTCCGGCCAAAAAGTCCATTATCATCTTAATGTTGCTGAATAATGAACTTGGACCAGCAGATCGAGATGTTATCCAGTCAAAGCTGACATCCGAAACTCTTTTCTCTCACTGCGAAGGTGGGCAAAAATATTCTCCACACCTCAAGTTTCGACATCGTCAGTGCGGTGGTGGGGGTCGTCTTATCTCCAAGGCGCTCTGTCTTAATTTATAGGCCAACCAGCGGTCAGTCTGCCCATATTAACTTTGTAACCTTTAGACCAATTAGCGAAAGTGCCTCACATGCGCACGCTAATGAAAACTAAATCATGGAGAAAACAATTTTACAATTTACGAATGCCGGACATGTCCTCAGCCATGCCTCCGCGTACTTAAGGGGGGGGGGGTAGGATGTCCGTCTCTCCGTTACCCTGACCGGTGTTCCCGCCCACTCGAGGGGAATACAGTAACGCTGGCTATTGGCCTTCAATCGGTCAACTAATGTACCGGTAGACCTAGATAGTTGCCGGCCACTGGTCACGTGATACCGGCCGGCTCGGGGTCTCGGAATAGCGGAAGAATTGGCATGCGCACCTCCGATTGTATCTGGTTAAACCTGGTTCTCAAGGACCAATCGGTCCACAAGACACATTACTCGGACAGATAACTGGAATTCGCTCAAATTAAAAAAAGGAAAAATATAACACGTGATCAGAATTCATGTATAGACGTCTTACTTAATGGAATTCATTCCTCCAGTTAATGGCGAATAAACATGTCCAAAATGAATGACAAGTGGTGCCTGGGTGAGATTTTTCATTTTTTTTATTATTATTCGTCAGCCATAATTTACCATACTTGCAAATTAGCTCATGTAACGCGCTTTGACTAACAAGATTGTGCCGAAAATGTCCCAGGATCCAGCTAGTCTAAAAATAGCAGTCTGGAAGGACGAGTGTGCGTCCTCGGGGAGCGTTACCCGTGCGAACTCAAGGACGTAGACGAGACCAATTTTAGATCGAATTTTAAGATCGCATAAATCCAGTCTTATCGTTTAATCGAGATTTTTGGGAATTGAAAATAGGGTCGAACGCGTGAAAACCTCTGCCGAACAGAACAAGCGAAACTTAACAAAACGTCTTAACGTAGTCCGACTATCGGAAAACATTAATTTAAATATTACTTAAGAAAGAAGTGTAAAATTTCTCTGAATTTTGAAATTTACGGAATATTATTTTCTGGATTGTAATGCCAGAGAGAGCACAGGGGTAAATTTACTGCAACTGCCGGAAGCAGAATTCGAACTTGACGCCTTGAGGGCCACCGGTCAATTTTTATGACATAGAATTGCTATCCAAAACATTTAAGACGCTTAAATATTAGTACGTCGATATTGACTATTCGACGGAACTCTTCCTCATTAACCATTTTAATACCTCTCGTAAGCAGTGTTTGAGGGGGTCGCTGTCACGCACAAGAAAGTCAATTGCGATAAGCGTCAGTTATTGGAAACTCGCCTTTACCGAGACGCTGAATTATTCCCCGCTGTGTATGCGCAATGAAACTTATTTACTTTACCTAACTTCCTTTACCGAACCTAACCTAACGATCTCTCCAAACTCACTAACCTTTTTTGAAATATACAGAGGGAAGTCGAAATGTAGGACGGCACTTTTCCCATATTTGCGCGTGACGTCATCCCGTTTTAGGATGTGGCTTTCTCTGGTGGAGACTGACGATTCGTTCCGATATTGTTAATTGATAATTGATCGATTTTTTTTTAGACGGTGGCGAGTACGCGTGTCCCACTTTTGCTACCTTCGTGCTAAATCCTCCTCGAAAAGAAACAACGGTGGAGATTACAGATTACCTATGCTGCTCCTTGCTTTAGGGGAAAGTCGCGTGTGGTTCACTAGTGGCGCGGCCAATGACCCACTCATCCATACGTTCACCCGCAGCGTCGCTCTCTTGAGAACACGATGGGGGGTTGCTGCCTGATTCGTATTTTTTTCTGGTTTGTTCTGTTGCTGATGCTCTCTGCAACGAGATGAAACAGCGCTTAAGGTATATAGATTGCGGATTTAAAAAAAAAGAAACGGATGATGAATGTTTGGCTGATGTCGTTTCATTATTCTGGGAGACGGTGCTTTACGAGACAGCCTAATCTGCGCCGTTGTTAATGTCAAATGAAACTGACTTGACCACTTGGGGGGAGGAAGGGTCTTCGCGAGCTCTTCTACAAGAGGGGCTGACCCATTCTGTCTTGGCGAATTGACCGCTCAGCGTATCGCTATTCCCCTTTGGAACGAGGAAACGGTACAAATGTGAATGTTTTCAGAATTTTTTCTTCTTGTTAATTGTATGAGGGTGTGAGTTTGACAATCTATCGTTTTGCGTCGAACTACACACACACTTTAAAAAATGTCTCATTTTTAAGACATTTATTGTATTTTGAGATGTGGAAAAATTAAGAGAAATAAAATGTATCCAAAATAAATTTCTCTCATTGTTAAGACAATTTGTCGTATTAATATATCTCGTTTCCCTATAATTTAAGACAATTTCAAGTCTCAAAATTGAAATCTCTCAAAAATGAGAGCGAAAAAGTCTCAAAAATGAGACCTTATTATATATTGAATTCTCTTAAAAGATATACAAAATGTCTTATAAGATATATAAATTGTCTTAAACGACATTTCATCGTAAATTGAGACCATACATGTGTCATTTTTAAGATATCATTTTTAAGTGTGTAGCGGGTTTTTTTTCGGGCGAGATTTTCGAGACAAATTTGAGAAATTCGAGAGAAATTCACGCACGCCTTTTACTTTACTTGGAATTCAAATGGAACCTAGTATGACCTAGGTATCTTATACTAAGCTCGGGCTAGGCAAAATTACTAGGTCGCCTGCTGGGTGAGTTTTAAGACGAACACGCTGGTGGACTTTCTTTAACAAATATCGATTCCTTAACAAATTATTTCCCTTCTTCATTCACTAGAAGCCAAATTACTGGTGCATTTAAAGAGACAATTCAATGGTGAATGCTGTGGGTCCTTAGTCCTATTGTCTAATTTGTTTGCTTAATCGTAGGAAGTTAGTGCAAGTGGTCCCTCGAGATTTTAGATCGGTGAGGTGATTTTCCTCGCAAGGTCGCCTCTTAACATTTCCTAATTTAATTTCAACCAAACAGTAGCCTTGCAGACAAGACTCGTGTGATTTATTCGCTGTGCTCGTTTAAACCTTTTTTGAAAAAAGCATGAGCGATTACTAGTTTACCATGGTTTACCATAATCATTACCATTACCATATCAGCAGTTTACCATAAGTAAACTTTTATATTTAATCTTTTTAATTTTCCTCGGGAGATGAGGATGTGGGAAAGATCGGTAAGTGTGAATCGCCGTCGTCCTTTGTCGTCAATTGCAATGGTTCTCAGTTAGTTATCCTTATCGAATAATAGAGTGTCTTCTATTATTTTATTTGAGAGTTTCTCGCCGACTCTGGTCGTCGTATTTCGTCCGGTGCTGTCCCGGAGACAACCCCTATTTCATTATGAATTTATTATGAATATTTTATTTGATTAAGCAGTTGTTATGCAAGCAATTGAAATACGGGAAAACATTTTTTTTTGTTTCCAATCAACTGTAGTCAATCGCACTACAGGCGTTACGTCCCCCTCATGGTGCTTAGGCACTGTGCGAGGGGAACGACCAGTACCCCGGGATCGAAATTTTCGAGAGCCCGCACCGGGAATCGAACCCGGGACCACAGTCAGTATTTGCAATGGCACGATTTGATAATGAGAACTCGTTACGCCTGAAATATATATTTTTAAATATTGGTCAATAATACTCAATTCTAAATAGAGAGGTGCGAAGAACAAGTCCGTACGTATGAGTATTCTGTAATGGTTGTCCAATGACGATGGCAGCAAACGTGTTCGTCATAATAATAGTTTATCTTCTTAATTTGTCAGAAACCGAATTTTGCGTTAACTAGATAATGTTTGTTGGCAGTCGGTCGTCTCCTTTGATCTCAACGATTGTTCCAGCACAATTTGACATTCAGTGTTGCACAGTATATGGAGCACCTCCTGTACCGTGGAGGTCGTCCCAGCGTGAGTGTGTCTGCGCTGACCTCTGATATCAATTTCACCTGCCTTAATTGCAATAAATAAATAGCATGCCGGTATAAATGAGGTGAAGGGAAGCGAGTGTTAAACACGTCTCTCACCAATCGTGCACTCATGTATGTGTGTGTGTGTGTGTGTGTGTGTGGCCACCGACACATTTAATGGCAGGGTGCATGTGCGGAACCCCAAACTCAGTGGTATTTTGGCAATTACATATTTAATATGTTTGTTGTTCCCACACGCGAGAGAATTCCTGATCTGCTGCGGATGCTAATCGGGGACTTCACACAATTGTCAAAATCGTTGCGTTGGCTTTTACATGTACAGCAAGTGAACTAGATTGACTGCACGCATGTTGAACAAAGGATTGAGGGGGAAACACCACCTTCACGTATATAAGAAACAGACAAGACGCAGAATAAATTCCCAATTTGATATATTCGACGACCTACAGACAAAGGAATTGGAGAGCACTTGATAATAAATGCATGCGAGATTTTGCTTAAAAGTGTTTTTAATTCAAATTTTATTCCTAAGTTTTAACAAGCTCGCGTAGCTACAGGAGACAAAACGACAAAAGGAATGATATTTGTAAGAAACCTAGCGTAGGTTTGAAAGTCACATGGTCTCCGTTCGTGTGTCTACACGTCGAAGAAAGAGTAATAAAGCCGTTTAATATTTTTATTCTGGATTTTTCTATGCGTCATGCAGTTTTTGTATTCTGGAATTTCAAAGTCGCGACATTAACTTGACTAATATATTCAAAAAGAAAACTTGTTACAATTAAAAATGTAATTGAAGCTTTCTGTTGCAAACTATGTAAGGTTGCATATGCTCAATTGCTAAGGAAAAAATAAATTACGAATTCACGATGACTAATAACGAGCTATTCAAAAATAATAAACGATCAGACTCACTCTAGTGACAAAAAACACATTTTATTGCAGCCATTTTGTGCTTGACAATGGCGAGACAGTATCAAAGAAACAAATCTGCACACTTCTTATTTTTATAGAACACAAGTTTTTTTGTATAAAAAATAATATACAGTTTGTATCACCACAATGGCAAATTAATCACTTCCTAGTAGCAAAAAAAAAGAAGAAAAGTCGAGTGTTTAGAAAAGGAATGCGGTCGTTCAGAACGGCTAGCAGTAAAATTTGGGTGTAATATAACGCCAAACCCATTCGACTTGGCGCGGTTACCTTTCTGAGAAATTCGTTTCGTTAATAGCTCTGCGTTCACCAAAAGAACAGAATTGGAATTACAATTCGCCTGATAAAAAAAATTCATGTAATCTAGACGCGAACGCGCATGCAATTTGACACTAGCGACCAGGTAACAGGTTTAGCAGCGCCACCCTCGGACACTTTGTCACAACGAGACCATGTCGAGCGTCAGCGTATAAATATCAGTTGGTGTGAAAGTTCAACCTTCACTGGGATACATGGGGGGACATACGCCCAGAGTGACATTTCCAATAACGTAAAACTTAAATTTGAAACGGATCAATTTTTATTTTTTTTTAAATCAAAATGTTTGACCCACTGCCTCGGGGTCTGCGCGCGCACGACTAGCCGTGACACAAAACACGAAATGTTTTACTGAACAAAAAAATAAAGTAGAAATTTATCATTAGCTATGAGTCGTTCTCGGAGTGCGAGAGTGAGGACAAACCTTCATCATTGAAAAATCACTGCACGCAACATTTTGAACATTTCGACAAGTTATTCGAATCTATTTTACAGAAATTATTTCACTCAATTCGCTCGTTCTCCGCACGCACGAAGAATGCAGGTGGCGCCACTCTCGCTCCACGCGCGACTCCCAACACTTGCAGAAGACAGCGGCAGGATCTCCGAAGAATGGACAACCCTCGCGGACTGACCATTCTCTATTTCGATAGATCAAAATTCTATAAAGTCAAGAGGATTTATTGAGTGTTCCGAGCCACCGACGCCGCGCGCTCCTCCACCTTCGGACTACTGTAGCCCTAGAAGAATCCTTCTCCGGTGGGGTCATCCAGCCAAGGGTAGTTGTTGGGGCACTGCATGCAGGTGTGCAGACGCAGGGTCTCGCCGGGAAGCTCCTTGGTGGCCAGCGGACAGGCATTCTGGATACTGCAGTGGGGCTGACCCTCCGGCACGCATACCGACTTCCAGTCCTGGAAGTCTTTGGCGGCGGTCGTGTCACCCGGAGCCTGCATCCACTGGATCACCTGGGTCATGGTCACCAGGTAGATGTCGTTGTGGGTGGTGCGGATCTCGTCCAGCCACTCTAGGAAGGCGTTTCTCAACTCGGGGTTGTTGTTGAGCCAGACGGCGTGGAAGTAGAGACCGAATGGAGCGCGGTTGGACTCGTAGTGGCGCTTGAAGTTGTGGTTGAGGAAGTTGAAAAATTGCTGTCCGCTAAGGAGGTTGCTGCAGGAGTCGACCATGGCGCAGCCGGGCAGATCCTCGTCGAAGGTGGGGTCGTCACGTCGGTCCAGCTCGTTCATGACGATCTCCCAAACGGCGTGAGAACGGCTGGGGCACTTCTGACCGTTGCCGTGACACTTGTGCGGCATGCGGAAGTAGAGGGTGTAGGGCCACAGCGGTGGGTTGCCCAGCGGGGCCGTCATGGTGGAGTCCCACAGGAAACCCTGCTCCTCCATCATGGCGAATTGGCTGTTGCCACCCACACGCAGGTAGGGGGCGCGCACGCCGATCACGGAATTGTCACTGATGTTGGCGAACTTCTCGATGATAAGTCGACTTCCGGCCATCTCCTGCGCCCACTCGTCCACCGAGGCCTCTGTCCAGTAGGCCTCGTCATTCTTGTGCCTGTCAACAGAGAGATAAAGCGGTTGATCAAATTGAGGGTGAGGCGACATTATAAATTCGACTGAAGGTGTACTGTTGAACATGCTTGTTTTATTTTGTGTCATTAATGACAGCAACTAAAGAATTTTGCCAAAAGCGCCAAAGAAGGATAATATAAAATACAACTGGAAGTTTTCTTTGGCAATTCTCTTAACTGATAGAGGCTAATATTTGATATCGCGTTTTTGGTGCGCTTTTTCGAAAACGCCCAGATACGTGAGGAATTTTTGACGAGACCTATATTTCCGATAGTCGAACAACTACAACTGGCCGTCTTGCTTGACGTGACACATCAGTGAAAAACAGGAACGATTCGATGGCCGACTATTAGCGAAAGCAAGAGGCGGGCGTCAAGAAAATGGGTGGAATGGAGCGTTGTGTCACTTTCGTGTTTAACAGCACGCCCACCGCATTTCTTATCGAAAAAGTTCCAAAAAGAACAAAATCAAGAATTTATTTTGCAAAACAGATGTGTAAAAAAAGATATTTGCTCGGAAACGTCAAACTCACTAATTGTTGTGGCAATTGTCATTCTAGTAATGAAAAAAGACCGTCATGCAAAAATTGCCTCCGTGTTCTTAGCTCTTGTTGTTAGAATGTCCAGCAGATAATGATAGGGTTTTTAGATGATGGACGATTTCTTACGTAATGGAATGGGAGGCGATCTCGTGTCCCAAACGATGGAGGTCCTGCACGGCGCTGTAGTTGGTGTACTTGTGCGAAACGAAGAAGGTTCCCTTGATGGTACATCCGTTGGGATTCTTGCGCTCGCCATTGAAGATCTCCTTGTACAGATCGATGTTGTTGATGTTGACGGCATCGTCGAAGCTGATCATGATCATTTGCGGCACGCTCTTCGGCTCGAGGTTGCCGGGAATGCGAGTGCCGTCCGCCGAGCAATAACAGTCGGGCAGGGTACACTGGGAAGGGTCGCAGGGGGGCGCTCGGTTCGGATCCTCGTTCACGGCTGAAGGTGGTGGCAACGGCGGCATGGGAACAAAAGGAACGGGTTGGAGGTGTTATAGGACATATTGTCGGGCCAGTTATTGGGTAAATAAATTGCAAGGACCGTTCTTCATTGATTAATGCACTTACAGCAAGCGTTCTCATCAGATTCATCCGTGCAATCTGGTTTTCCGTCGCAGAACAGACTCTTCTCCATGCAGTCACCATTACCGCAGGCCAACTTGCCTTCCTCGCACAAAGGCTCGTCGGTGGACAACAGAGGCTGGACTTTGCGGGTCTCTACAGCGGAGAAGGAGGACACAGGCGCGTCAGTCAAAACAGTTGATGTGGACAGCTCAACCAGAGTTACAAAGACCAAGAACAATATTTTATTTTTTCAACGCAGGAGGATTTTACAAAAATGGAAAAATCACCCAAGTTTTCTTTAAGATTAAGACACAGTTTAAGTCTTAATAGTTTAAGTGTTTTTTTTTTAATTTCCCATCACACAGCACACTAGAGTGGCGCCATTGCTTGCGCAACTTAACAGCTCTAGGTGGCCTGATGCGTTTATTCGTCGATGGTATTTAAAATTTATCAACATGATATTGAAAACTTGGGATGGCAAGGATGAGCAAACACAATCACAAACAAGTTGACCGTTGTTGACGTCAAGATACAGGGGGTGTGCAAGTTTAAGTGTTAGTAGTTATAGTTTGCAATCGGTAGTGTCAACAAACACAATGCAAGGGCAACCCTTTGCTTGCAGGCTATCTATGACATTGCATTGACGCCATGTCGAAACGTCATGCCAATGAAATGTCATTGCATTTCATCGCGAGTTTCGGCCAAATTAGGACGGCCTCTAAATTTGGGTGCTACTTTAATTACCTCTACACGCATTACCATTTTCTCGTTTCATTGAAATTATTGATAAGGTATCGCGATTGATCCGATAACACGTCGGTCAATCAATTTGATCTGCCAATAAGAATTTTTCTAATTGATCGAAGCGAGTAGAATTATAAAATTGTAGGTTCGCAACGATATTGGCCCTTTTGATATTTGGAAAGCGTTCGATCAATTATGGTTTTTATCAATTAAGATTTGGCGGACAATTTAACCAATCGTATCTGCTCTTACTCGATTTGGCCTTGCAATTCTTGACGTGGTCCTTCCAGTCGCACGTCTGCTTCTCAATGTCGAAGGCCAGTCCGGCCGGGCAACGCAGAGCCAACAATCCCTGCACGGAGCATCGCACCACATCGCGACAGTCGTCATCCTGAGTCAACCGGAAGTACTCTCCGGGTGAGCGACCCTCGCACAGGTCCTTGTCATTGAGGGCATCACTGCTGATGGGCACCGGGGCCGGAGTGCCGGGAAGCTCTTGACGTTTGACACGAATAGATTTGCCGAGAGCTGCAACAAGAACAGGTGGACAGACGGGAAATGAAGTCGAGAAGTCAAATTGGACAATTCAATGACATACTAGAACACTTTGGAGGCGATAAATGTGCTTAAAGCAAATCAAACGATGAGAGATGTCCAATGTTTGAAATTCAAGTCAACATTCCGTGCTTACAAAAATTAAATAGTGTTTACTTTTGATACTTGATAAAGACATTTTCCACGAGAAAATTAAAATATTGCGAGCTCGTACTTGTGATTTAATTCATTTGACGACTGACTATTTTCAAATATTTTTCAAGAAGCAAGTCAAAATCTCCTTTCTCCTCTCTTCTTCCACCTTACACGAGGACATGTTGATTGTAGACAACATGTAAACTCGACAATATTTATTAAAGCAGGTTTTAAAAACGAAAGAAAAAGGGTAACCTGCGCCTTTGCACATTTTGTCGATTTTTACTGACCAGTTTCAACATAAATAAGAAGGCACAAGTCGTGAATCTGTTTGTGTAAACCGAATAGTCGCTTTAAAAAGTCGGTCCACAACGAATAACGCAAGCCTACAGCGTACATGTACATAAAAAAAACTTGCATATTTCGTCTCTACAGGAACCTGTACACGAGCTATTAAAGAGCAAGAAGCGGTTCAAAAGACTTCGCTCGCCACGACGAGATTGGCGATTCCCGTCACGACAGGTCATGAGGACGGGCCTCTGGGGTTTAAATTATTTTCATCACGCACCATGTCACTCGTTCTTGTCAAAATACCTTTTGGAATTTCACACGAATTTCGTAGAAATCTTGTGCTTGTTGTTGCTCGCAATAGATGGTCTAGGTAAACTTGATTTTCCAAGTTGATTTGTGGGTTTTTAAACCACAGTCAAGGGTTGTTGACCAAAAACACTAAAGGTTTTGTATTCACACGCGTTATATAGCCAGGCTCGAAACAAACACAAAAACAATTTCACTGTTTTTGAATGATCAGGATTTCTCAAGTAGTTTAAATATACGTCTAAATTCGGTTTATTTGACTTATTTGAGTTGCTCAGCGCGGTCTTCAATGCTCGATTCGATCTCCCATTTCCCTCGATCGTTCTCGCGTTCAAGTTGACGACGTCTCTCAATCAGCAATTACGGATCCACTCGATCACACGATCATTCGAATCACGTTTGCATTGTTACATTCTTCCCCCATGACGTCACAAAGCCCATTTATCGAATAACAAGAGAGAGACCGGATCCCATCCACACATTGTGTCGACTCATTCGGCAAAACGTTGTCGACAATAGAAACGATGGCGACCGAATCTCTCACGTCAACGCCACACCATTCTTTGAAACAGCTAACAAGTGTGTTTATTTATTTTTTATTTCATTTTCATAAAAAAAGCTGTTGAAATAGCTGCTGAACCCGTCCATACAGCCACACACTTCTTAAATAAATACACTCGTGTGAACTCGTACACCCTATCCCCGGAGTCACAAGATAGGGAAGAAAAAAATAATGCTCACGATTTCGTAACTGGAATTATCCGTTTGTTCGTCTCCGAGACACAGACAACAGATCTATTTCCGATTAGTCTTCATTTTGGCGCCCATTTGTCAGCACATTCAACTCTCGGCCATTTATTTCGAGTACATGTGTGCAATATCCATGAACGGCATCGCGTCCATTCAAATAAAACGATTCATTTTTTTCCTCTGTCTCTCTTCGAAATTGGCAAATCGTGAGCTATGCGGGCCACTGCTTCATTGCTATTCAGTGTATGGACATACTTATGGCCCACATGCGCCAACTGCTTATGGAAAGAATGTCATGTCCTTACGTACTTTCAAGTGCTCACATTGTAAATTGTCCACATACTGTTGTTGCCACTACTTCCGAATTGAGCGCACAGTCATCATATATCTTATGCGTCGCTACATGGGATCCGAGAGGGGTGAGATGAGGAGAGGAGGTGACCCTCGCCTCCCCCTAAGATCTAGGCTAAGGTTTAGGCCAGCCGACGGCACTGTCGGCGAGAGCTCTCAGGTGTGGTTCCTCCCCAAACAGACACCGACCGAAGGACCGCCACCTGTGGTGTCATCTTTTATTCTCGCTCCAAACGAAACTAGGCCAAATCTGAGACGATCCGGTAGACTCACGAATCACCTTAGGTGTCTGGAGATCAGAGACTCTAGATACCTGATTGTCGGAAATGAGCTGAACTCCCCTGGACGCCAAAAGGATAGAAACTGAAATCGATCGAAAGGGATCGCGGTTAATCCTATTGACCTACAAATTGCAAAATTAGCCGCTATTTGATCATCTCGTTTTCGAGCTGCAGAATTGAAAGAAAAAATCTTGTGTTAAGTATCCTCATTTGAAAAAATGTGCTTTGAAAATATGATTAGTCGTTGGTCCCAATCGGTAACAATGCATCCATTAAATATACGATATCTTGTTTTTTCCCCTCATGAGAGATATAAAAAAAGCAGAATTTAAGACGTACAAAATTTGTGATAAGACATTTCAAACACCGACATTTCAATTTCAATATATACCCGCAACCAACCCCTCAGGGGCCTATGGCGGAAGTCAAAATGCCAAAAAGTGGTGCCAGATTGAGGGGGAACTATCCCAACAGACTCTGTATTTTGTGCTCTGCAAGGTTGTCCCACTGTCGACTCACTCTGGAAAAATAGGAGCTCAAATCGGAATCGGACGTACATTGAAACTCTTCAACCATTTGGGAGTGCCCCTTTCTTCTACTCCTAGTTGGGGTCGGGCGCTCAATGTCCTTAATATTAACACTGCACTCCCCTTCAGAATACGAACTAGCAACCTAATATTAATTGCTTTCCTACGGCATTCTAATGACTGCCACCCCAGTTTAGACAGCACATCGGTAACACTGTCAGTTCTACCAAATCTACAGCTAACAAATCTAGCAGCTGTTCTTTGTACCATTTCGATTTACCCATCATGGTGATGGGTAAATCGAAAGCCCCTCATGGTGAGGATCCCAAAAAGAACTGCAATATATTCCAACAGAGGCCTGACCAACGAGAAGTTAGTGCCTTAGCACCACGAGGGGTACAGAACTCCTGTAGTGTGGTTGACTACAGTTGATTGGAAAAAAATAGGCCATTGACTTAACCTGACTTGGACTTCACTTCATAACACTCTGGACAAATCTAAGCCAAGCATTTGCTGCTCCAGTTATCTTCTGTAGTTGTTGTCTCCAATACAGTTCAGGGGGTCATATGCAGCCCCAAATATTTGTACTGTTGAACAACTTTGAAAGGCCACCAGAAAGCAACTAATATTATCATATGTTAGGGGGTGCTTTCAAACGGGACGCATACATGATGCAGCACTTGCCAACATTGAGCTGAAGTTTCCACTTTCTACACCAATCAGTTATTGAATATAGATATCTCTGAAGCGCAACTGAGTCCTGGACACACTTAATTTCCAATATTGTATCATCCGCATACTGTTTTATGTTGGACCCTACAACCTCACAAATATCATTAATGTACAAGAGGAACAGAAGGGTCCCCAAAACACTGACCTGGGAGACTCCTGAGGTCAGATCGGTCCACTTCGAGACAACAAAAATGCCCATTCAGAAATGCTGATAATCAGCCAACCCTCGTTTTACTATGCCAAAAGCTTCGCTAAAAGCCTTGCTAATTAAAATCCAAAAATACTAGGTTCTGCTGTGCATGATTATCTAATGACAGCTGTAGGTCATGGGTGAGAAGGACAAGCAGTGATTGGCATGAACACCTTTTTAAAAAATCTGTCTTGCGCATCATTAATGTCATTGTTTCTAGCTAGATGTCTCATGACATTTGAAAATACTATATGATCCAGTAATTTAACAGCAATGGAGGTGAGGGAAATTGACCTGTAGTTGGACTTCCAAAGCAATAAAAACAATACTCATAACCACCTCCGCACCTAACTACACGTAGCAAAGGGGAGAGGAGGATGTCCACTGTAAACGGCGGATGAGAGATGGAAGGGGAGAGGACGAGTCTCGTTGCCACCAGCGTTGGTCGCAGCAGGCGCCGCCTCGAGACAGCCGAGGTAGACAACCTTTCATCGAGCGTTACGAGAGGAAGAAGCCCCCAAAAAACACGGAACAGCATCAGCACATGCGCAGCTAGGGGTGTAAGCGACCTGTTGCCATAGTGACCTACAAATCCACTGCGAAGTGTCGAATGCGAGACTAACGGAAACACACGGAGAGACAGAAAGAAATTGCACGGGCGGAAAAAAAAATAATGATGACGAATGTGCGTGATCTACGGTACAAAAATATCACTGTTCGGTGGGAAAAGGTCTCGTAAAAAAGGTTTTATCTCATCCATCGACATTCCATAATCCTATCCCGAGTTGCAACTCAATCATTGTTAAAATTTAACAAAGAATGTTTAGGCATAAAAGAACAAACACGGGACCGAGCCGTGGAAAATTGACGACGAGCTGGCGAGGTTCCATAAATAAAAATATAATAACGTACATTGAAATATATCACCACGTCATAGTCAAAAAAATTAAGATCTCGAGACTATACATACAGGTCCTCGAAATCTTAATTTTTTTTCTAATTTTTAGGTGATAACGTCGGTAAAGGAGTATGTCATTCAATGTACGTTTCACAAAAGAGTTATTATTTTATGGAACCTCTTCAGCTGGCCGTCAATTTTCCACGGCTCTGTCCCGTGTTTGTTCTTTTGTGCTCGAACACTTTATAGTCGACTATTTACATATTTTTCGTGTGTGGTTATATTAAGGCACTGCCTGTAGTAGTCATCACTCGAACCTTATTGATAAAGAATGTGCGTCACTATAAAATGGCCACCTCGCACCACCTTGTAACATCACTCTCATTAAGCAGCAATATTTATTATCATTTCAAGTTGCAACTCGAAGTTTCAACCGAATACATATGTTTACCAACGAATCGTACCGTGTACAAAGCAATGTACGGCGATATTGATAAGCAAATAAATAATGAGGCGCTGCAAACAACACTGAGCCGTCACACGTCGTAAAACCTACAATCATCAACGCTTGCTCACTCTCTTTCCGGGGTGTATGGAGAACACCGTCTTCACGTGTCAGCGCGAGGAGTATCTCATTTTGATTGTCGACCTCGCCGTCATTTGCGTACTGATCCCAAAAGGTGTTTTTTTCTAAGCAGCCGCCCTCACCCGTTGCCACCCCACCCCGGTCACCCCAAAAAAACCAACCATCCGCTCGAGACGAGTGAAAGTGAATTGCCTCGTTCCATTTCTGAATTCTGTCCCAATAGTAGAAGTCTTCCGCCTGACAACAACAGTGTTGTCGAACCCACTCTGACCTAGTCCAACAGCATAGACGTGTGTAGATAATAGACATAGCCTTCATTTGACAATTCGCGAAAATGACACGGCCATCTTAATAAATAAGTTGATAAATAAAATCGTGACTCATTTAGTCAAAGCTCTACGTGGACATGAAGTCTTACAATTGAAAGATCTGTTTAAACATGACATGACGAACTCTTCCTATTCCCCAAAAGATAGCTTGAACTGAATTGGAACTAGAGCTGAACACAAAAGTGCACTCCAATCATGTGAAATATTGCCGACGCGTCATATTATTCAAAAAATATATTTTTAAATGTTATAGTTAATTGTGACGTTGGAAACCATAAATCCACATGATATGGTTGGTATAGTTCGTGTTGAGGCCTCCCCATGAGGCTAGACGTGATTCGATAGAACGAATTCCCCATTGCGGTCAAATCAGGTTTCGTTTATTTTTCACAACTCACTGTGTTCCTGTGTTCCCACTAGAAAACAAGAATGGACGCTCGGAACTGGTTTTCTTTTGACCTAATTACGAGACTGGTTGTAATTTAATAATTGCTCTAGCGTCTCATTCGTGCACCATACTAGTTGTATTTTTCTTAGACGATTATATTGAAAAAATATTGCAAATTAATGAAAAACGAAATGCTGTCATTAGAGAACTCATTGCAAGTGCGAGGGCGAACACATTCTCAAATATGACCTTTTCAAAAGAAAATGTATCTGTATTTTCAAAATGTATATATATATAAATTGTTTTTTATATTTCAAATTTCATAAGATTAATATCGGTGAAGAAACATATATTTTCATCGGACCATGTCATCAGATTACACGCGCCATTTTACCTTGGTGTATTTCCGAGCAAATTCAGGTCGACAGACTGAAATGCGCCAGTTGGTTCGGCGAATACGCTAGTACACTGTGACGAGCGTGTCCCTAGCCAATCTGGCGTTGTTACTGAGGGGGTGGGGCTCCTCTTTCGTCAACGTCTACTCACGTCCTCCTCCTCCTCCTTCTCTCCTTGCGTGGAGGCCGAACAGACTAGCACGATTTGGATCAACGATCTCAAATTCAGAAGTAAACAGGATCGCATGCGCAACTACCGAAATTACCATGCGTCGCTACAGGAACTTGTACCGAATGTTCGGTCAGTCTCAATTGAGATGAAGAGGACCCCGGAATTCAAAATAAATTGCGATGAGACAGAGCGGAACATTCTTCTTTGTTGAAGGGCGAACGCTCATAACATATTTCCATCTTTACATTCATTTGACGTGTGCATTGGATGAAAATAAAAGATTCGTCCTGACCAAAATTTGATTCTTCAATTCTTGTCAATCAAAATTCTTAAATAGTGAGTTTGTCGAAATATCATAAAATGCAAGTGTTGAGAAATGGGACAACGCCGTGATCCAAATCACTGTTTCACTTTAATTGAGCTTGTCTATTCTGAGTGTTTGAAAAAGAAATTTATTTAGTTTCGGTGTCAAATGATTTTTTTCACCATACCTGAATCGATGCATGCACTCGGTCTACAATCTACATTCTGTAATCAGACCATTCAATTTTGAGCGAGTAGCTTAACTATTTTTTAATCCATTGTTAATCCACGAAGGTGTACGTGCATGACTGCCGTTGAGAGCGAGTCAGTGTCTTGCTAAAACGACTGGAGAGAGGGCGCCGGTACGAACAGGTACGTGTCCACTATATACAGAGTAGTATATACTCCCCTCCCCCCAAACACACAGACACACACCTGCCCCGTCCTCCACCCACAGGCACCTTGTGGCCGGTTTACCAGCGCATTTTCAAGGGAAAGTGGTACAACCAGAGTGGTGCCGCCGGACAGGATTTTCTGTTTATTCTTCCCCATCATTCATCATCTTCCCTCAGCTGACATAGAATATATTATAAGCGAAATAAAAAACGCACAATAGATTTATAGATTGTTTTCAAGATTCGTAACCATGAGAATGAAGAGTTTGCGTGAGCGAGTCACGCGAGTTAAAAGCCAGCGTTTGTCGAAAGCCTTCTTCAAATCCATTGCGGGTTAACACGCAGCAGTTTTGAGCAGGCTTTGTGTATTTACACCAAGCCAATTTCCTTTTTCAATTCACTTCATTTGCAAAAGAAGATTATTTTCATCGAAATTAGGATGACGACAGAGACTTACGCATTTCAATAAAATATTACACAAGAATTAAACGCTCATTCACCTGATAAATTCTGAAATCAATCACGCTTACATTCATCGAAGGTATAAATTAGAAAGAGCAGATTAATCGAATGATTTCGTATGCGGCATTTTTTGTCAGTCAGTCAGTCAGGTAGAAAAATATTTGGGTCTTTTTCAAAGACGATATTTATTCTCATATTTTGCACGCATATAATAAAACTGATAACTAAAATTGTTTAAGTTTTCGTCCGTACGTGTTGTGTTTTTAAAAAAATAACTGAACACATAAATCCTGATTGAAATTGAAAGCGAAATTTGCATTACAACGCCTGCTTTCAATATATTGAGCAAATTTCCTTTGCCTTAATCGAGTGTCGTTGATTCAAAGACGGCCCCTAACCAAAACGATGCGCGCAACTGATTCGAATCCGACGCGCCGCCAATTACAAACGAAGAGAGATCACGATTGAAAACTGAAGCTAAAAACTCGACCGATTATCACTTTTGTCGGATTCACTTACCGAGAGTGGCGGCCACAGTCAGTAGGAGCGCGAGATGGAGCGTCGATCTTATCCTAGTTGGCGGAGACATGATCGTATATGTGTGTGCTGCGGGGAGAGGTGCTCCGTCGCAAGTGGTTACCGATCTAATAGTACACGGCCTGCAACCAATACTCACTTTATAGACTGCGACGGCAGTTGTGGCCAGCAGCGCCTAGTGACGGCAGTGGCGGCTCAGGCGACTGCCCACCACCCCCTTTCCACCTTCATCACCACCTCCCCCTCCCCAGTTGCGAGCCGAGCGTGCAGCAGCCGTTGGCCAAGCAACGGCGAGCAACGCGCGCGCCATTGTGCCATTTGCATTTGAGGACGTGAGATAACCTCGCCTGCTTTACCTGCGCATGTCTCTCTCTCTCTCTCTCTTCTATCTCACATTATCCATCTGCCGGCGTAGCGAGCTGCAGGTCGGTTTCTCTCTCGTTTTCTATCTCGCCATTTATCGGCCACTGCGCGAAGGTATTCGAGTTCTTTAGCGCCACCTTCCGCCGCGGCCGCCCCACGGCTGGCCAGAGTGGCGCCATTGCACGGGCCGCAACCAACACAATCATTCCCCACGGTACATGCACGCAAATGTAACAACAGATTGGCCAAATAAGTTCCACTCAAGCACATTTCACACTACTTCGTGACCATTAGGAAGATGGTCCGGCGGTTTATAACGGAAATGAAGACAAAGCAAAGACAGTTTCGAGATTCGATTATAATCAAAGCGGAGGACACATCAGCTCGTTTTAAGATTACCTCATTTTCGAAAAGAAAACTCACGGCTCAACAGTCTAACAGTCTGCCTTCTTTTTCTGCGCTGGGATGACCACTCTGTTGTTTCATATATGACGACAAGTAGTATACTGATTTACTGTATAAAATTGGCTGTCGGCGGACCGCCTCAGCAAATCCTTAATTGTCGTCGACTTCACTTATCCTTTCAACCGTCCACATGAACTCGTGTATAGCGCATATTACTTAACTTTGTTCGCGCAGCGTGATAATATCTCCAACCCCTCCGCTATACTCGTAATTGGTACGATATATAATTATTCAACAAAAGCAGACATGGTTTCGAACATGAAATACAGTATGTCAGACGATTAGAAAACTCTTGCTGTCAGCTGCAGGGAAAACTGAAGTTGCAGTCGAGAGATCTCCAATGTATACTATAATTGTTATGCTCATGTACGAGAGTGTACCTGTGTACTGTCTCTATACTATCTCGAGAGTGTACTATCTCTATAACAATTAAAACTAATGATGAGCGTGTTATGAATTACAAGATCGAAGGGTGCCCGGCTTTGCCTGGGTTTACAGTAACCACCAATGAAATAAAAAATTAATTGTTTAAATTTACCGGCTA